>JAQGBW010002702.1:0-18803 GCA_034698625.1 Julus scanicus
TCGACCTGGGAGCGAACCCAGCATCTTAGGATCGAGAGGCAAGCACGTAACCCACTCGACCATCGGCGTCGGCTCAAAAACTTGTATATTTAAATGCACCCGGGAGCTTTTGGGATAAACAAGGATGAAGTAAAAGTTCTGTTGGGAATAATGCATAACCATCAGCGGTCAAATGCAACAGCGTTTGCTTAACTAAAACAAAATAGTAGGCATAAAAGTGAAACAAGTTCTAGAAGTAAGCAGTACCATAGCAACCCTAGGAGTTCATAACCTGGATGCTCACATCCAAAGCCCATTTGCTGAAGTGGCTTGTTCGGGAGGCGAAAAGTTAGCAACTGTTGCAAAGTGTCTATAAAGTCTGGCATGAATGAGAATATGCTCATTTGAAATAAGATGGAGCGATAAAAGTGCATGCGTTTCTAAAAATGATGTGGAAAAGCAACAAGCACTTTGCACGTCCTGCGTGCTGGTGAAACTTAATTTCCATATCTATATACACTGCAGCAAACTAACGGTTACTGCATTCCAACGACAAGCATATATTTTTGGATTGCGCCATATCGGTTTACTCACTATGCTTCCAGGAAAGGAATCCCATCATTTCCAAAATTAGATGAGATGTTCCTCACTGGATTCTCCATTAATCATTTTTTTTCCAAGTCCAACAGTCTAAAATCTGAAATAAAAACATGTGTTAGTAACACTATAACCATAATGTCAAGAAATATTCGAGTAAACGTCTTTAAAAACGGCATATAGAAGATCATTGCCACAGCTAAATTTGGGAATGCAGCATTTTTTTTTTTTTTTTGCAGAATGTGTTTATCGTAAGTTGATATATTAAAGGAAAGCTTTACGAGCCAGCAAGATATGGTTTAAGTTAAACCAAGCGCACATTTATATAATTTACAGTCCCATTTTAAAGAATTCAATAATTATCTCGGAAAATAATATATTACGCAAAAAAACTTACAAAATTATATTCAAAAGTTATTTGTTATATAAATATAGTATTGAAGTATCACTGCTTTTCCCCGTTTGAACTTGCACTTACCAGATTAAAAGAATCTACTGACCAGTAGGCAAATACCATGCTTATTTTACGAGATATTTCTGTAAATCCTTTAAAATGTGACACTATGTGTATACCAGCAGAATCGTCGAGAATTAAATTACAAGAAAAGTATGCAGACATGCCAACGCAATTATTATTAATCACTGGCGACAAACAAAACGTCAATTTGCAAATTGCGAGACATGACTTACTGTGCATTCCCTTTTTAAAGGAATGAATTCTTAATGCGCATTTTCACGCAATTTGCCAAAGTAAAAAAGCTTTGTTAATGCACCTGCGCCTTTAACTGCCAATCCAGAAGCCTCGATACACGTCGAAGTTAAAACCCTTTCACCTAAGCCAAGACGTGCGCACACACACTTGAATTGCAAATCTTAAGAAAACTAAAAAAACTGGGAAAGCTTAAAATCTGTTTACGCTATGCAAGCAGACGAGGAAAATGTGAAAAGATTATCAACAAAATGAAGAAAAAAAAACATTTAATAAAACGCATGGGGAATATATCGAAATATTGGTATACCAAAGCGAGATATTACACATGCATTTCAGCAAATACTACTTCTTTATACATCATATGAAAAGTAACCTTGAATAGGTTCGTTTTAAAAAGGCAGCATATATAGCGCAATATACCATGAATACATTACTCAAGAATTCAGTTAGATAAAAATAAAAGGAAAACCTACTTTAATGTTCCAAGCCTCTTTTATGCTACTTTTTACAACTTAGACTTGTCTCATATTAGTTTAACCAACAACTAAACATCAGGTACTGAATACTATATTTATCACCATGTATGTACAATTTCAAACGTTTATGGTAATTTTACCGAATTGCCAACTTAAGGCTTCTCTAATTTGCAGAAGGGTTTGAGTGTATATTTATAATTTTTTTTTAAACATTAGGCAATTTAGGCTATGCAAAAATGAGAACAAAATAAAGTATGGTGATTTTTCGAATGGCAGTACATATACTGTACCAACATCTTGGCAGGCTAATGTTTACAGAATAATGCTCGTAAACTATAATGTGGATGAGTGAATAAAAAGTAGCTCACAAACTTAGTATTTTAAAACAAATAGGACTAATAGCGTGCTTATTATATAGTACTTGCATTATGCTAATGCTGCATATGGGATAAGTATCCAGTGAGCTTACCTGCTACCAGAATTAGCTCCCATGTAAAACGTTCAAGGCACAGCACATCATTCAACATGCGTGGACGGCTTACAAACCAATTTATTATTAAACCCTAATAATATGTTGCAACTCGAGGTTTCCTAGAGCCTGGATTAGCCAAATAAGTGTACGCATGATTCACTGCATAAAGCTTACAATGTTCAGTATGCAATGATGCTAGCGAAATCTGACAGACTTTCATAAAACACATTCCATCGTTCCAATGGGCATTTTATCTCTCACGAACACACAATATTCATTTTACAAAACGGAGGGAAAATTTTTCCAAGCACAACATATATCATATCTAGGCTCTAGTGTGGATAAAACAAACAAAAAATTGCAGCGGAGCATTACGTTTTAGACAAATGCTTCATTCTTTGCAAAGTTTAAGTATTTCAATTGGTTACAGTACTGTACTCTTAGAAAACAAAGACATATTTGTACGAGAAAGATGTTTCCACATGAACGAAGCAATCATTTTTAAGTTATGATTAAAGAACCTAATGTTCTTCGAAATAAACATGAGTGTGGAATTTATGATTTATTACAAACTCAACAAATATTAATTATGCTTACATGTACATTATGCTGAACATGCCATTTTTATAAAAGACATTCGTAGATCTTATTAGATTGGGGAAATAGAAATTGGATAGAGTTTTGTAAACGGGTTGAACACCCCTGCTGTAAACTATACCCTTCTGCAAACTCAGCATTGTATTTCCCTCTCATTTATCGTGGTTAGTCTTACTGTATCCCACAGGACAATGGAACGGTGACACTGCACTGTACAAATAGAAGTTGGGAACATTGAAGTCCATAATGCAAACTAAAGCTAGCACCAGGATTCGTGTAAAAGGGTGTGTTCCATGACTAAACAACTGTCTCATGGTTTAAAAAAAATGTGATTAAGATTAATGCACGGATAAATTCAACACTCCTCATGAGGGAACTAAACGTGCAAGGCGTAGACCAACTACATCTACGCACTGTATAACGTCATTTTGAAAACAAAGAATTATTATAATAAGCGTGCCTGTCAAATTACCGCCTACAATCTACACCGGCCAAATATTGGTTTTAAGACAAACAATTTGAATTCATGGGATAGCCTCATTGCAGGTAACACATCCTGATTAGTTGGTATTCGCTGTTATTCAATTGGATTACCTTTAAGTACTCACATTGGTATCTATAGACCTTTACGCGTACATCTCACTAATCCGAGTCAATTAAATCTGGAAAATAAATAGCTGAATAACTTAGAATTAATCATGTTTTTTTTCTCCTCCACTAAGTGCAATAAAACACAACTGGGAACTTCGTGAACTAGAAAGGGTGTATCGATCACGTAGATAAATTTTCGCTTTGGGCCAATCTGTTTTTATTTCATTTTCTATAGAGCCTTGTAAAAATTCCGTTATCCATGCTGCGGGATTTTGCTACAAATGCAAATGAACGTTGAATTTATGCAAATAAATACATCTGCAAAAAAATTCTTATAAGTACATGATGTTATGCAGTAGCATTTGAATAGAAAAAAAACTGCTTTTTTATAAAAGTTAACAATGTATGCTAAATTAAAAAACGAATATCTCAATTTAAAAACGATAACAGCGACTGAAAACAGCGAGCACAAAAAAATCATTTAACTTCAAAATGTGCAATCAAGAAGAATGGCTGTCTTTTTAACAGAAGGATGCAACATACAGAGAAGTCATCGCACATACAAAAAAAATCCAGATTCTGGATAGAATATTAAGCTCTTTTTATTAGAATACCTCAACCTCCTTCCTTTACGGTACATTTTCAGATGCTCAAAATAAGTTTTTCGACTCAAATATCTGAGTGCATCTTTGTCCAATTTCATTTAAAATGCAGCTAGGTATGATTTAGCAGTAGCACAACGAGTGCATGTATAACGATATTACATATCAAGAAATAAATTGAATAAATTGTCCAACAATAGATTTATTCTTAAATCCATCACACCAATTCAACGGCAAAGTGTGGTGTAAATCGAGAACTATTGTAGAGAATAACTTACAAATATGTTTTGTCGTTCACCTACGGACCCCAATAACCTCGTCCAACTTTTTGTGTTCAAATGACGCATTGGATATATTGAATTACTAATGGGCTAAGATGAATAAAAGGAAATAGCATGTCGAATGTAGGGGGGGATAACCACCAATAATAGGCAGTGATATATTGCCTGGAAATTGATCCATTGCAAAAACGGCCATGGTCTATTGAGTAGGTTCAGCATCGACGTTAGCTGCTATATAACGATAGCAAGGCTTACGTATTCGTAGATTTTCTTTCCACACCCCGAACAACGCTTTTTCAATTAAATGGATTTTATTTGTATGGAAGCCCCCCTTCCACATAGTAAGGGCAACCACACCCAGCTTCAATGTATGTAATGTTTGCCCCCTCTAAGGGGCAAATCGTGTAAGCCTAAAAAAAGGGTAAAAAAGATAAGATAGGTTACGCTAATGGTATTGATATTTATTCTAGCTAATAACATAGCAGAACCCCGATGAGTTCTTGGAAAATTGTATTTCATTACCGAAAACCAAGCTAGTTGTTGCCATAACATTTGCAAAATTTTGCGTTTGTTTTCAGATCCCAATTTGCCCTAAACGTTTGCGAAATTTATTATAATTTGATGATGGATGCTTGATTGAATATAATTTAAGGGCCCAAACAATGTGTTGTGATAGAATGTGAAATTTATGTGAAGATAGCAAAAATGTCTGGTGAATTTTAATTCGGTCATGTCCATCTTCCGTCATATTTATGCATGCTGATATGACAACTCACCTTCTGATTCGTAGTCATAGTTTCCTATGCATGGTTACATGCGTGCAACACATTAACCATAGTTTGATATTTAGATAGCAAAAACTGTTTTCGCGTGCCTACAAGTATGATACGTCAGCAAACGAAAACGAGGCTTAATATTGCAAGAACAACCTATGATGAACGACAAGCTCCTCAGCCCTGGATTCTCCGACCATCCTGTAAAGAGCTTTACATTAATCTAGGTCTAATCCAGAGACTGTAGCTCAACAGTTTGACATCAAATCCCGCCTCTATAAGAAAATCTGATTTAAAAACGTGCTCTACATATGCATGTTGGAGTCCCCCATCTTAGATGGATCTTGGAAACCATCGACACTTGTCAACCACATTCCATGGAGTAAGGGGCGGGTAGGTGTCATGCATAAATTTGTAAGAGCAATGAACCTCATTTTCCCCATCATTTACGCGCGCCAGAAAGCAAACAATCACAGCTTGAAGTTACATTTATGCAATATGATAAGAGAGGAAAATCACGCCAGCTCATCCTTGATATTTATTGCCATGGGATGCACCATTGCCGTATTTTTCATGCATTAGTCATACAGTCTGCATGCGTTATCTGCAACCACACACATAGCTCATGAGGACTGCCACGTTGGTCATAGATTGCTCACGCATGCTAATTTATTATTTAATTCGCGGGTATAATTAGCATGCGACGAGGGAAGTAGCAGCAAAATGGCGCACTAAACTTAAAAACCTGCATTTTTGCTCAATTAATCAGGTACGTGCACAGACAAGGGGGAGGATAAATTTACTGATTGTTTTTTCCCTTTCTGTCATTATTCAGAGTGAGCAAATCATCGATTATCCACTTGCATGGCCACCCTAATACGTTAGCCTAATTTGCCCATCAACCAAAGGGAGTTTTCAAGATGGCCAATACCATCGATCACAAATGGTTTCAGCTTTCAGCATTGGAAACGAATTGATGCTATATAAACGTATACTGTATCTGCTTTCTATAATCCAGTGCTTTTCAGCCTATCCTTTTTAAGCTCATAGCACATTAAACTAGGCTTACAATTATCACAGCATTCTGTTTGAAAAATCCTGGAATATGAACAAGGAACCAAAATGATAGATTCAACCATAAATTTATGCCAGCGACATAAAGGTTAAATTTTCGCTGCTTTATAAAACCTCGTGGTATACATTTAAAAGTCATTAATTTTGGTAGAGGTTGCAAGAAATATAGAATCAATTTCCTGTAAAAAGTGTTATTTACTTCATAAAAAAAAAACTTCATTCCAACGAGTATAACTTTCACAGCTTTACAAAATCAGGTACTGTATATGAAAAACTCATGGAATTTTGGTAGAAATTTCGCGAAATATATAGCGAAATTACTGATTAAAATGGTAGCATCTGTTAGAATATAAAGATGATTTTCAGTGTTTTTTTATAAAAACAGTTTTTAAATAAAATCCCCTTGACCTTTCCCCATACCTTTGTGGTATACCTGAGGAACCAGCTGAAAAACAGTGCGAGAATCGTATAGTCTCCAAATTATTCATATTATGATTGGAAAATAAAAAATCAAACATCTGTTCCTGAATCCATTTCCTATGAAAATAAGAGACGAAATTGCCAAAAGCAATCTTTGATCAATACATGATCACCTCAATATTTCTGATATTTGGGGAAACAGGGCCACAGTTCATCTTGTCTTGACTATAGGCTATCAAAGTTAACCCTTTCTTTCATGCTGTAAAATAGATACTATGTTAGGAAATAAGTAATCCTCCCACGCTGTTCACTTACTCAAGCAGCCTGCTCCAGCTCTCAACTACCAAGCTTGTCAGAGAACCCAGTCAACCACTTATGAATAATAGTGCAACATTGTTACGCATGCATCCTGCAACTTATTGGGGTGAATTTGTTACCCGCACACGAGGAGATGATAAATTGTATTTCAATACCGAAGTAATTTACATAATAATGAGATCACTTATAGTCGGCAGGCTCCATACGTGTTACAGAGGGCCAACTACACATCTCATGAATTGCTCGATTAGGTTAGTGACTCATGGTTAATGTGTTCGGAACATTTTAATGCCTTTTAGACGTTCGTGGAGCACCCCATGTGAATCGCTTCATTTTTTTGTGTTCAGAACGGCAGAAAAATACGTGGCAAAACATTGAAGGGAGATTGGGTGTTCACAAAAGCCCATGGATAGATTCACCACATGCCTGTGTTTTGTAACCATGGTAACAACGCCATATCCAGCCCTCCTCTTTTGTCGTATACCGTACAGAAATATGAATGCAGGATGACAATGCATGACTGGATTTAATTTCCCCTCATCACACTGTTCATGCACGAATTCCTGTTTCAAGAGAATCCTCAATTTACGATGTCAAAAAATGTCCAAAAAAATTAAGCAGCACAAAAAATCAGGGTCCATGAACGTTAAGTCCAAATGAGTCGAGCGACTTAAGGAAGATTACCAGTTATCTCATACGTCTTTCTAGTGATAAATAATGGAAACCATCGTCTTTCTTGTTGGCTGCATTTATCTATGACAAAGTCATAGAAACTCATGATTCACCATTAACAGTCATACTACACCAGTCCTTCTATTTGTTCTTTATCAATTGATTCATTATCCAGATATTACCAGAGCCATTGGTGGCCCTCGATGTTTCTCTACATCATTATGAATACCATCTTGGAAACTGTCTATGCCTATTTCACACAAAAAAATATCGATGAGCCACTATTGGGACACAACTCTTCAATACAATGGGAATTCAATAAAGGCCTACACACTGAAAGGTTTAGGTACATTATTTTGTGTCTGTATGAATAAAAACTAGCGCTCAGCTAATCAAGAACACCATAAAAAAAATAAAGATGTTGAACAGATGTTATTTCATGTGACATGTCTGCTAATTATCCAATTAGAACATTGCTTGCTTAGCATTCGTTAAGTTAGCCTTCTCATTCTTATTATTAATACCATTTGCTGCATAATTTATGAGTTTTTGCGACTGAACATAAAGAGGGTGGAATAACTGTCATGACAAGTCGGACTTTCCCATATCTAAGAAGAATTTAAGATCCATAATTTGAAATTATAGATTTGTCCTCTTTACTATTGTTTTGCAATATTCACAACGTTGTGTAATTTGGATGTTGTAAAATTTAGAATGAATAAACTAAGATGATCCAAGATCATATTGTAGATAAACATAGCATACTAAAAAACAAGGGTATTTCTTGTCGCACTTTTCATAAGCTGTTTTTGTTAAGAAAAAACTATTTCAGAAAGGTGCATTAATTTTCTCAAATTCGTCAATTCATGTTTTAAAAGCACAAACGTTTGACAACATTCCTACGAATGTGGTGTTGAAGGACATCTATGAAATATTTAAAAAACGTGATGGAACGAAGGTAGCCATTTTACTCAACATTCTTAACGAACACGGTAACACAAAAACGTTGTGCTGCTCTCACAAGTTACTCCATAATTCAAATACTGCATGGGACTCCAACTGACCAATATGTGCAAAGCGTATGATGCTGAACAGTGAGAATTATTTTTACAAATGGGAACCGATTTAATAAGGCAAACGTTAGCTTTCTGCGCTGCAATTTCGCTTTCGGCTCCTAGTCGAATGGAGCGATGGTATTGATTTGTGCACGTGGCAACCGGATCGGCAATAAGATATGCACACACGGCCGCTGACCTTCAATGGGCTCCTCTATCCTAAACTGACATTAAACGAGATCACATAATCCTGAGGGCCAACACGGAACAGGGGGCTCGTAGCGGTCTACTGCCGTCAAAACCACAAGGCCGCAAATGCTGACCAGAGAAAAAAAAATTTTGGTTAAATTATGAGCTCACATTTGGGAAACTTACCATTTTCCGAGCGATGCAAGCGGCTCGTTTCCTTGGCTTCTGGATAGGCCCTATGGGGTACGTCGAACCACGAGAAAGTGGAAACCGTGCGGTGTTAACTACCTCATTCCTTCTCCTGCAGCACGATTGAGCATCCTTCTTCCTGCTCACCATGAAGCACTTTCTGTCATCAGCAAACAAATAAAGCAATAGTTGCTAGATGTACATAAAGCCGCATCACTTATCACGCGTGCAACGAAGGTAATTTCACCAACAGGGGCAGCCGCAACCCGGCAACCTGGGCTTGGTCGTAATTTCAAACCTCTGCGATGCTTGCTCATACATAAAATAGGAGACGAATGGAAGCCAGTCGAACGACAAAAGAAATCGCCTTAGTCGCCATCTAGCGTTTTTCCTTCAGACTAAAACATCAATAAAACCAAATGCTCGGATACAGGGTTTCGCAAACGTCGAGGATACTATGATTCCTGAAAGATGGATGCCTTTATGAGTTTCCCGTATGCATCCCATTAGTAAATGTTAAAAACTGCATTCTTTGTTGTCTAAGCAATATTTTGAAGAGGAGTTGTCTAGAGCACAATTATGTTACACCAGAATTCCATGATAATTTAATCTTCTTGAATTAAAAACCAATATTATGCTTTTATTCTGTAAAGCGGACGTTTATTCAATTCAATTCAACTCAGTACCCTACAGTCAGCAAATAAATGCCATATGGTAAGGGGTCAAACCCAATTACCCCCGTTGGAAGAAAAAGGAGTAATCTCATCACAGATTTATGTAATTCCTACGATGTTGAGAGTGCCGATATTTGCATTTGTTCTTGTCTAGTTCCAGTCAATCATACCAAAACAAAACAAAGCGTTGACAAATCGTTTTGTCTAGACCAGAGGAAATCTAAAATGACGAGATATGTCTTGTCCAGCCAGCCTGGTTTGGGTATTATGCTTTCTCAATTTTTAAAATTCGTGAAATTGAGCTATGGCATATAAATCGTTTCAGTTTAATTCTTAACAACGCTACAATATACTGTATCTGTGTTTAAAAAAAATCGCATTCAACTACAGCATAAAATAATGTATATATCTTTTCATATATATTAGCTTATCATATGTTACATGTTTACAATACATACAGTTAATATCCCCGTATCAGTACTTTTTTTAAACGAGTGGCAGAAGTTAATCAAAGGTAATGTAATAACTAAAACAATGCATTGACAGATGACATTATGCAGTAAGATTGAATTTCCAGTTACCAGGAAATGCAGATCATGTGTTTTGTTTAAATCTAGCATGATAATCCTTCAAACACATTCACATAATCATGCTCTATCTTGACATCTTTCACAATTAGTCCAAACATGTCACACCTGTACTAGAAACAGCTAAACCATACTGAAAGATACAGTATGAACATGCTTAAGCATAGAACAGTCAATAAATACTGAAAGATTATGTACCTCTATTGTTATCAATTTAGAAAAATGGCACATCCCAGCTTTTACATAAAAGTATTGAAGGCCAACAGTGGGGTAGTTATGTCCAGCCAGGAATTAAACTCTCCTCAACAGAATAAAGCTTAGGGGGAATGGCACAATTCCTATTTTAAAGGTGATGAAGAATATCCACACAGCAGGAAGCACAGAAAATGCAGCATGCGTCGATAAACAGCTGTTTTGTTAAAAACATGAAGTGCTAAACAGAAATAACAGTGGGTATAATGAGGATTATGAGGTCCTAGACTATATCCAGATTTTAGATCTATCCAGATTGGACAACACTGGCTTCAACTAAATACACTTCTCACTACATGTCTCCCAGACTAAACCATATGAATCTTGAAGGAAGAAATAACCACTTTTTGAGGCAGCAATTCAAATAATAAAACATTAATGAATTCAAACCACTAAACTGCATGAAATATTTGTTTTGTTTTAGGCCTACAGTGAATGTAGGTTAGGACAAAACGGCGTTAATTATTATGGGCACTGCAACGTAAAATTACCACACAAGGCATGCATTTAATAAGTAGGCTATGTGCTTACCACTAGTAGATTTTAGGTAGAAAGTGCAGAGGAATCATCACTCAGAATTCTTTGCCTTTTAATCGCGCAATTTCAATCGAAATGGGAAGGCGTTCGTCAAAATCTGACACATTTTCACATCATTCTGGCTACGAACAGACATGTACGAAAAAAACACACGAAGCAATGCACTTCACGCACTAACAGTAAAATGCTGAAGCGTCATTACTGAAAATTTTGCATTTGCACATATGCCTAGATTATACAGGATTTTCAGATTTTTCTGTCTTGAAATAGAGAGACCATGCTTCAGTTAACGATGTTTTTTTTTTCAAATATAAGCATTATATGAATTAATTGACTACATATAAAGGCTGAGGAATTTGCACATCAAACAAATGCCATTATTTATGACATAAACATACGGCAAATGATAAGTAGCCCCAAGGGGCTAACCACGAAGTCCGTCCTATGTATATGCTCTTGCAAAATTCTAAACAATATATGGCAATTTGAATGTAAAATAATTACTGAAATTGTAAACATTTTTAATAATCATTAATTTAAATTTTGTACAAAATTCACAAATGTACAAATTTACAAACATGCAAATCCGAAATCTTATTCATCTTATATGTAAATCCATCATTCAGTCATTTCTTGCTTTAATTTTGCCAAAACAGTATCAACTGTTAGGTCTGTATTCGACACCATCAATATTTTTTCCCTGGATTTGGAGCCCTGAAAACGTATATAAATCTTTAAATTGGCAAGTCTAATTAAACTAAAAAAGTTAAATGTCAAAGAATATAAGCACCTTATCTAAAGCTATGTTAGATTTCCTAACACCAATAACAGAAGATATGTATTTTATCAATTCTGTATTTGCTTCACCATCAACTGGAGGTGCAGCAATCTGAACGCCAATGTTCTCACTGCTAATATCTAATAAATGAAAAAAAAAAAAATTTCAATAAATGTCTACTAGTTGCTATCGGGATAATTATTATCATTTTAAAACATGTATATTTTCAAAACTATACATTAAATATATACATTAAACATTTTTACATAAATACACAATAGGAACTTGCCTGTAACTCCGTTTGCTTTGGAACCAGGTTTGGCATGTATTTTGATAGTAATATCTCCATTCTTGTTTAGACATACTGGGCCTTGAATATCTACTTTTTCTGCATATTTTTGCACTTGCTTTCCTTGTTTCTTGGGCATGCTGAACCTTGTTGTCAAATGAATACCTCTAGCCCACATTAAATTCTGCAAATACTGTTTTTAAAAATCTAAAAAAAATTTAAAAACAAAAATGAAACATCCTAGACTTTATGAAAGGCCCTTATTAAATGGTGCGATATTTACCAAGGGCACATTTTGCTTCCAGGTAGTTGTTTTAAAAGATTGGATATTATGGCTCGTGCAACTGGTCTAATAATATACAGAAAGTTGAAAGAAGAGATACAGTTTTTACTTCTGCAGACGTCTTATGGCATCCATCACTGGACACCACCAAAAGGTATGTAAAACCTGTAAATACAAAATTAAGCCATGGACACAATATAGAATCATATTAATGTACATGTTCATTTCAATGAAATTTCAGGTCATGTTGACAAAGGAGAAAGTGATAAAGAAACAGCATTACGAGAAACAGAGGAGGAATCTGGGCTTCGACAAAATGACTTAAGAATTGACTGGAATTTTGAAGAAAAGATGGAATACCTGGCTCACAACAAACACAAAGTGGTTATCTATTATCTAGCAGAACTCAAAAATCCAGAAACTCCTGTAAGGCTTTCCCATGAGCACAAGGATTTTAAATGGTTACCTCTGTCTGAAGCCTGTAAAATTGCTGAGTATAAGGAGATGAAACATTTGTTTCAACAAGCTGAAAAATATATTCTAAATTCCCTCTCAAAAGATTGATTATTTTTACATTCTGTAGGACTGGTTGATGTAAACAATATTGTCAAATTAATACGTTAACTGAATAAAATATGCATTTGATATATTGATTATTAAATATGCCATAAAGACTGTTCTTTGTTTTTTCATTGATACATTTTTTTAGGATATCGGAATTTATATAGGTACAGCAACCAAACTTTACTATATGGCAACGTTTCTTCACAATTGGTTAGAACTGTAATGCTTACTAATTTTTATTTTAGATTATATCCTTAATTACCACATTTTACAACCGATCATATAAGCATGCAGTACTGGTGCATGACAAATATAGGTTTAAACATTGTAAACTGAGATAAAATCTCAAAACCTATTAACGACGGTATGTAGGCATCATAAACCAATGCATGGTGCTGAGCTACAGGTCTGATGATGATCCTGAGGTCAGGAATGAGAAAACTAGAATGGATTAAGAAGCACGCGTTTACGGTCAATTTTGGGAGGAACTATCCTGGCATTTGCTGAGTCAGTCAATTAACATTTTTCCTTGGCCAGATATGCCCATATGCAGGTGTACGCCATCTCAACTCCATGTATAATATTGGATGTTAATTGTTGGGGCCTAAAAAATGCTATGATATAGTTCCTCTAAAAATCGGCCGCCTCCGTGCTCCTTCCTCTTTTCGCACCTATAATCAATCATCAAAAAACTGTTATCCCAAATTCCCAATGCTTGCAAGGTGGGCTGACATGTCATTACATGTGGTTTTGTTTGTGCAATTATAACAGAATTAAAGTGTATTTTCGCAGACAAACAATTACTGTGTTTTTACTAAAGATTGATGATGATCAAGGTTTTATATATCAATTGTTAGGATGCAATATAACCAATAACCTTTTATATTAGTGGCATTTTACACTTTGGGCTTTTGTCCTCTTGTGCTAATGTCCGGATACCGTTATTGACAACATAATGTCAAGTGCCAATTAAAAACAACCGCCTTTCCCGATGCTGTCTCATGTGTAAGCAAATTACACATCCGATATATATGTTAAAAAAAAATTACAGGAATCGTATACATTTACCTTGTTTCTACAGAACGACTTTACAACTTCTTCAAACTTTTCAACAGTCAATTTACTAAAGCGCCGTGATTCACGGGAAGAATGGCAAGGGTCATTAGAAAAGTATTTCATTCTCCCAGCCAAAATATCGAACATGGCTGTGGCTTCGCTCGTACCCCACTCACTCGTACGGTTAGTAATTTATGAAAAAGATAACATTTTTAAACACTTTTCATTCATTAATCATTTTATTTAACGTATTTCTTGTTAGGGTTAGTTCAGTACTCAATCGAGATGCTAAGCAGTACGGCAAACGAAAAATGTTCGATGGCAACAGCGATACGTGCTGGAATTCAGACCAGGTATTTCAAGCAAGCTTGATATAAGCCTACTATATGAAAACTGTTTTGCATATATCTAAAGCCCTTCGATTGTTTTGTCCATTTTTATCTAGGGAATTCCTCAGTGGATTCACTTTGATTTTGTGAAGCCGGTCAATCCCAAGGAAATCCACATTCAATTCCAAGGAGGATTTGCTGGAAAAGATTGCACTATTGAAGGCCAGTCTGATGACCAAGTGGACTTATTGAAGCTGGCTAACTTTTACCCTGAAGATGTGAATTCAATACAAATATCCTTTAATATAGTTTTGACGGAAATAGAAATATCTAGTTAGTAATTTGCTTCAGTCATTCACTGCTATACTCTTCATAATTTATTAATATGCATGTTATATAGATTCTGCCATAGATGATTAAGTATGCTATTGCATAGGCCTACATTTTTCAAGATTCAACTCCTGCCTAAGTTAGCTTGCCTACAATTTATTCATTTCTAATTTGAATTATACGTCTCTCCTTAACACAATATCAAGCATTCCCCATCGATATCGACTGTTCGCTTCGAAGTTTGAGAATCATGTTCAATAACAGTACTGACTTTTTTGGTCGAGTAGTTATTTATCAGCTGGACATATTTGGAGAAGTTGTTTAATAATGTATTTGTGAGCTGCTATATTAAAGTATTATTTTGTTCATTGATATCATTGTCTGATTTGTATTCTTGAACACCATGGACAAAGTAAGATAATAAAACATGCCAATAAAAGAATAAATATCATTTTGCCAAGTATCTTTTGGCATAACTAATCACGTCAACGATGAATGGAAACCAAGGAGTGTTTACCAATATTTGAAGTTTAGAAGAATAAGGAATAATAATTATTTACATATGGCAGAAAGGGTAGCCTGTTTTATAGGAAATATTTTGAGTAGTTAATCGGCAGCTTTTCTTATTTTGATTTGCATTGTATAGACTTTACTAATTAAAATCAGGAGCAGAATGACGATTTCTGCCTGGTTATTTGGTTTGTTAGACCATCTTAATATGCAGATGAATTTGTCAAAAAATAATATCCTCAGTTTAATTTGAAGGGGTGAAAAACCATGTGATGTCACCATCACTAGCTCAATGTTTCCCAATAAAATGTAGTCACATGACCCTCTCAGTTTAATTTGAAGGGGTGAAAAACCATGTAATGTCACCATCACTAGCTCAATGTTTTCCAATAAAATGTAGTCACATGACCCTTTATATTTCTTATATCATAGCATAACCCCTTAAACATGTATTTAGCACAAGTATGCTTTTTTTTTTAGTAACCCTGAAACTCCATGGAACACATTTGGGAAACAGTGTGCTAGATTTTATGTTGGAATCATTAAATACCATAATTGCCATTCTTAAAACGGTTTTCACTATAATACTTTTACTAATAAATTACTTGCAAACAATTGTAGTGGAATTAATTATTTTTAATATTAAGGTGAAATAAGGTTGCATACTTTATGGGCTTTTCGCATTCCTTTGCTCAGTATCCCTACTGAATGTAGTCTAAAAAAATCTAAAATCAGATCATTTCTTCAAATCGAGTATTGCATGGCCTTTCTGGCATTTAATTAGAAACCAAAAATAATTTAGATATAAACTGGAATAGCCTATGACATGGCTGAGAAATTTGAAATTTAATTGGCACTTCATCTTTATAATGCTTCTGTTTAAATTCACACAACAAGACATGTTTGCCACACTTTATGGACAATTATTGATTATATCATTCCGTCGTGTCCAAACGATGGAATTTTCCCCCAAAAATGTTAGCATTCCTATTGCATACACGCTAATGCTTAGGAGTAATTTAATCATTTTTCCCGTATGCTTTACACACTCTTCATAAACTCAATACTTTGGGTTTACAACAAACAGCACTATTGTTTTAGCTGCAACCGGTAAACCGAGAAAAGTAATAATCGAAAAATGAGTTAAATTCTGCATGTCAAGTTTATCGCAAAGTAAAATTTTATTTCAGCATGATTTTTGTTTTTTATTTTTTTTTATGAATTATATCATATTTTTAGACATTTCATAACTTTTCATGTCAACAACATTTACGACGATGTCATTGATCCAGCTGCGACGCTGTTGTTTTGATTTTGTTTGGGTCTTTTTAAAGAATAGGATGTGGAAGTTTAAAAAAGCCTCCAACCAACCGGATTGAAACACTTTATTCTTCTTGGAAGTATAACGTTTGTAATAATAGGAACTTTATGACACTATAGACAACTATATGAATATATATTTTTTTGTGCATCTTTTAAAATAATCACGCCTCATATGGTCATACCTTTCCATTTCAAAATATTTATCAAGTTGAACCTTAAAATATACAAGCGTAACAAAATGTTACGCGTTATTTTACTGCAATAGTAAAATATAATGCAAAAGTGTCATAATCAAGGCCGTATACATGGGGGACCTTGGGTATAAATCCCCTCACCCCCCTTTCCCATCCGAAATCCAAAAAATATTGCACATTTCAAACCTTTCCGGCAAAAACGCCTTGGATTAAATGTTATTTATAAAACCATGTTATAATTAAATAACCAATTAAAGTAGTTCTTGGTCAATGAGTAGGGACTGGAAATTAAAAGTGTTTTATTGTTAAAACCTTTTTTTAAACGTTATGAAAAGATTAACACCCAGGCAGACAATTCATGGTAAATGAAATAAATGTAAATTTTACATTAATACCAATGAAATTATCTACGCTAATAACTATAAGGACCTCCGTAACTATGCAATCGAAATAATGAAATTATTTTTCATGATATATTTTATGAACTTATGTTTAATTAACCCATGCCCTTAACACACCATGCTAGACGTTTTTAATTGCATATTTCGATTATATATTGTATTTATACATTTTAACTGTATAATGACCTGCTTGACGATTTATTATTTATGTTAAATGTCAGAACAAGAAGACATAACATCTCACATAAAATTTGACCATGGTTTCATTATATATAGACAAGGCAATGACTCAAAATCTCGAGTTACAAGTTACTGGTCAAAATATTTCGACACGTTATTAATATTAATTTCCAATAGCCTTATAAGGTTATTCTGAAATAGCAAAGATATATCCTTTTTCCGCTTTCTGATGTCGTATGTGTGCATTTCCTCGACATTATTTAATGCCTAGTTCCTTCTTAAGAATTAGACGTTTACAATCTAATAGACTTTGATATAAACAACAGTTCTTGAAAATAACGAATCCAGGAATTGACTGTGGTTATCCAATTCAATGAATTGACTAAAATCAGATTTTGTTTTCCTTAAGCAAACATTATAAATTTCTTCAGTGTTCAGTTGAGTAGAAAGCACGGTAAAGTAGCAGAAACATCCGTTTCTGCGGTGATTTGTAAGTGTATTTTTTATTTCTATAGATTTCTATTGATTCTGAAAAATTTTATTGAATTATACTAATATAATTTTCTACGATTTCAACAAAAGTAAACATTTTACAAAAAAGTAATTTTGCATACGAAAGTTTTACCATTCTATTTCTAATTTGTGATAATAGTTCTGCAACCATGCTCATACTACTGCTAATAAGCATATTTTTATATGGCACCACTGCTGAGATTGTGATTGACAATAACGGATATAGTGGCATGGTTGTAAACATACATGAAGACATTCCGGAAAATCTACAACTATTGGAATCGATTAAGGTAAGTCCCATTCTATTTTACCAAAGTCAAATTATTTACAATGCATCAGTAATTTTATGAATCTGGCAAGATCCATTTTTTTCGAAAATGTTATTTTTACTGCATTAAACTTATTGCACATTTTTTTTTTAATTATAAATAAATTTAAAAGAAGTAAATGCCAAGCTGAACTCAAAGAAAATTATAAAATGGAAATGGAAATCTGACTTGAATATTCTTTATATATTTTTTTAATTTAGTGTAGAATTCTAAACACAGTAGAACCTGTCTAAATGCATATACGCTTGGGACCAGTGAAAAATATGCTTTCAGGCAGGTTATGCATTTAGACAGGTTCATTTATATACAAGTCGGGATCGAAACATTTTATGCTTTTAGAGAGGTTATTCATTTACACAGGATGCGTTTAGACAAGTTCTACTGTAGCGTTTATGATTAAGTCTATCGAACGAGTTACACAACTTTGTCTAAATTTTTTGTTAGAAACTTTTATGATATACGCTTCATGTATAACTATTTATTTAAAAACAGTATTAACCGTGGTGTTAACAATTAAACAAACTTAATCATCTTGGCCTTCATCACAGATCTTCATCTCTAAAATCATCTTGGCAAAAAGGTGTATTGCCTTTCTACCCTTCTTTACTCCTCTCTTTTTTATAGCAATTATGAAATTTCTGTAAATCTACAACTAATCCAAAATTGAATTGTAAAAC
>JAQGBW010002703.1:0-18800 GCA_034698625.1 Julus scanicus
GTTCCACATCTTGCACATTTTTCCCATAAGTTTGATAATATCAGTGGAAGCCATTAACACCAAAATAGCCTTATCATAACACTTAAAGCCCACTACAAT
Organism: Julus scanicus; assembly: GCA_034698625.1. NCBI lineage: Eukaryota > Metazoa > Arthropoda > Diplopoda > Julida > Julidae > Julus > Julus scanicus. The sequence continues at coordinate 100 of JAQGBW010002703.1, forward strand.
TTTTATTTTATAAAAACACATTAGCTACATCATTGGAATTTAAAACGTTTCAATGCCAATGAACATTCAATGTTACATTAAACATAATCTAACATAAAAGATCACGGATGTCCATTGCAGTAATTTTCCTGTTCCTCCTGCGGCTTTAAAGGCTAATTCACTGCCATCCATAACTTAAAAAACATCTTTTAGAAATAGACTTCTTCAAGAACCATCATTAGTTCAATAGTCTCTTTGAATAATATCGTAATAACAGGGTTTGGATGAATTTTAATATTTGGGATAGGCACATAATAGGACATGTTGATCCGGAAAGTTGTTCAGGATACCTATGGCTAGGCAATGGGAGGGGAATCTGCACTGAGTCATAAAAAAGTAGAACCCAATAAAATATGTTAAAAAAATCGCAACTTCGTGAAAAATGCTTTGATTTAAATGAAATTTGGCACTTGCATAGAACAATAGTGTAGGAACAAACATGAATTATAAAATTTGCCCAAAATGCTCTCTGGTGGCTATTACCCAAGCCCGGAATCTAACGTGTCATTCTCTGATTGGGGAATCGATTATACGCCGGTCGAGTTCAATCTAAATTTTCTTAATTAGCAATTTCGAGTCTTCGATATTATTAATCCTCGATTTGTAAACCTTTTCCTGGAGAACCCCCTCAAATTTTGTAGTCCACTGGATTCGAGTCAGGACTGTTTGGTGGCCAGTGGTTGGGTTCGATGAACTGTGTTTCGAGTTCCAACGTCTTGTTGAAAAATGAAAAAATCCTAGATTTAGTCGCATGTTCGAAACAAGTTTTTTGTTCCTGCACTATTGTTCTATGTAGATGTCAAATTTCATTTAAATCTAAGCATTATTCACGAAGTTGTGATGTTTTTTATTGGGTTCTACTTTTTTATGACTCACAATGACAGTGTGAAATGGAACGACAATAGATATTGGAAAATGTGTTTAAAGCCATGGAATTTTTTTCTGAAAATTTGTCAATCATGCAGAATCGACAAATTCGTTATATAATCATGTTCAGCTATAGTTAGCATACAAAATAAATTGTTTGTTTTGTATGAATTAGTCAAGATTTGCGTGCTATAGGCTATGGTTTGATTTTTTGACTAGCTTAAACGCATGACTGATTACACAGTGATCGTCCTGACCTCAAATAGCACCACACCCACTCGTCGTGGTTAATTAGCATGTATGGCAAGATTATATACAACAATCATTACCGTGAAGAATCACTATATTGGATCACATTCGTAATTTTTCGTGCTATGGTTTTGAAAACTTGATTTAAGGTCAACCCCCCTTCATTCCATTATAAAAAAAATCCTTTAAAATCGTGCCATTTTTTTTACATATTATGCAGTAGGCCCTACACTAAATAAGTCTACTGGTTAAAAAAATAAAATAAAATGGATTTAAACATAGCCGAGAACCAATTTGGATACAATTAGATGCACTCCAAATGAATAAACTTGATGCATATTGTAATTAAACAAATTACAGGATTTTATAAATGAAACTTTAATTATTGAAATTGATTTGCATAAATTCGAATATAATTTACATGTGCGCATGCGCTCTCTTCATAACCTGGCTAAGATGTGCATATAGATGCTAGCCAAATCGGTTTTCAATCAGCTAAAATCTAATTCATGACTTGGGTTATTACCCAAAGCAGGTGATATTGTAGTACTGTATAGAAAATTAGTATACAATCACTAAAACAAGTTTTAACATCATCGATAATCCTTTGGTTCTAACGACCACTTACTAGTTTGCCCTAAATTAACCCAAGCAATTAAGGGGCTATAAAGACGCTATTACATGCTTTTAATCAAAGTGTCCTGAAGGTTACAGTGCCTTTATTGCTTTTGTAATGATTTTTTTATAGCAAAGCTCCATATTAGTATGGTTATCGCGAAATTCCACACATTATTTGAAAAGTTGCAGCCATGATGATTTTTTCAAGTAGTCACAACAAACATCCTGTCAAAAATAATAGCCTTGACCCTCATGCCATTTTTGCTATAAATATACTATGTATATGTAATTAGCATGAAACTAGTGTACCCTTCCTTGTTATACGACGGACTTTTTTATGCAAAAAATAATTTGCATAACGTCTACCTTATAATTACAAAATTAATGGCTAAAAAATGATGTTCTCGTGTAAGCACTTGATGAAGTTAAGGTCAGAATGCTTCTATTTAATAATAGGGTATCATATGAAAAAAATCACATTCAGAATTTTAATATGGCTTCCTGAATTTCCTCATTTTAGCTTAATAGGCATACATTAGATTAAAGGATAAGTGTTGCTACTTCATTACTTATTTTATATCTAATTGATATTAATCCACGTGGTTTATGTTTCATAGAACCATATGATTGGTTAGTTTATGTAATTTCATCCATGCCATGGCCTTAGACTCAAAGGGCAAACATTGCGAACAAGTATAGTGTCCACTGTCCACGTCTGATGTACTGTATGTATACATTCGATAAATTTGGAAAATTCTGAAAATCCATTGATATCTGTGGAGGAAAACCAACAGGTGAGACCTAGTACATTATATGCAATTTCTATATGAAAATGGTAGAAGTAAAGAATTTGATGGAGTAGACATTCTGAAAATAACATATTTATCAATTATCCTTGTCAACGGCCAACACAATGCATGGAGGAGCAGAAGTATAAGACAAGCCAACAATCATGCAAATTTAAAGCAGTGACCATTAGTCTAATATCACTATATGGGGAGTTTAGTGTTTTCAAAAATGGCACACTGTTTTGGGGTTAAGTGGTTAGAAGGTAAAACCCCTAAATGACAATGTTTTAATTTGATTGTTTTGTTTTTAACAGTGTAGAAGCTGTATTTTCACATGTCTTATCGACCCTTATTTTTAGAAACAGTAGGTGTAGTTATGGGAACTATTGGATAGGTTGTTTATTTGGTTTTAAGTAGTATATAGTAAAGGTGAAATAGGGGAACTGTAGGTACCTTGAAATATTACTTGGATCAAATTTGTTCAAATATAGTGTTTAGGGGGCTGTCCATGATGATTTTTGATCTTATTGGTCAAATTAGCTTAATTAAGTTCGTTAACATAAACATAAATGACACATGTTTTTTCTATCATCTGCGTGCCTTAGTCCACAATTTAGATCAATAACGTGTTTGTTTATGACATGGGATAAAAAAATGATTCCGCATATTATTATTTTTTTCGTAATTCCACGTTCAAATTTCAAATCTGGTCACTCGTTATCTTATATAACAGGAAGCTTCGATATCTTAATATATTAATTGCATGGTCAGTTTATAACAGAATACCAGCTCTGACAAGGACGTTTACAGGACCTGGCCGCCATATTTGTCAGAATTATGTTCAGTGTAAATAACCTCAGAAACTAGCTGTAACTTTGGTTTCAGTTGTTCCATATTCTTTATTATAATTGAGGTAGTCATCTGCACATTACTGCTCAAGTGTAAGTCTTTTTATCCTTTTATTTTCAGGACAACCGGCCTGTTTCTTAACATTAACATAAAATTGCTTGCATGAAAGACATTGCATGTCATACTGAACCAAATTTAATTTCATTTCCACTTCCATTTCATTATGCTAAATTTTTCATAAATATTGAACGACTGTTTTGCTAGATCTAGTTCACTTTATATTGACAAAATTCTCTTTTTATTCCCGCGTACTATATTCGAATGAGGTTGTTGTACTCCCAATTTTACCCTCGGTTTGTTAATTCAATTCTCGTTCATTTTCAACGTGATCGACGGGGAGTTCAATTTCGTACTCCTCCCTTTCTGATCTCACGTACATCTGTTACAATTCCCAATCTAGATTCTTAAAGTTAACATTGAAAGAGGCCAGTGAAGATCATTTATAATGTTTTAAAACTGATATTTATAATTACTGAGTATGGCATGACCAGACATGTCCTAAAAACAAATGGCACGACGTTGGAATACGTTCTAAATTTTATTTTCCCCATCTGTCCTGTAATCGATTTATTGTGTTATAATCCTCATTCTTAGTTATAAAGTAAACATTGAAACCTTTACAGGCCATCTAAGATTGTTTGTTCTAAAACGAATTTTAATTACGAAGTATATGGCATGCCCAGACATGTTTTATATTACATATGAATACGTTCGAAATTTTATTTTCCCCATCTGAGTCCTGTTATCGGTTTATTGTGTTATACATTTATTATCCTCATTCTTTGTTTTAGAGTAAACATTGTAACTTTTAGAGGCCAAATAAGACTAGTTATTTGTTCTAAAATCGAATTTTAATTACGAAATAGTATCTGGCATGGCAGGACTTGTCTTAAATACGTATGGCACGTCTTTGGAACTTGTTTAAAGTTGTTCACTGCAAATGGCATGTTTTGTGGTGGAAAATTTCGTGAATTACGATGAAAAGTAGGACAATTGTCCGGAAAAAGTTTTTTTTATGTTAACTTAACGCGAATATTCAAAAATGCATCAATAGGAAATTCAGGTTTCCTTTCATATGCAATACGTGGTCAAATAAAAATCTTGAATTTACAACAATATTGTGCGTAATTTGCACATGCATTGTTAAAATGTAGTCCTTGCATGCTTACTGAAAAAAGGGCATCTCGTAATCTCAAGCTGTGTGCTCATCTTGTATCTGTATGGACAACAAAGCAACCATTATCATGAACCAAAATCATAGTGTTCTCCATGTTTCCACTAATTCAACAAGAATATAAAAAGGGGGAAATAGGCTATTACTAGGAAATACTAAGAAAAGAAGCCATGCATCAAAGAAATTGAAAGCTTGAATACATCCAACTTCTCCATGAGCTTTATGAAATATGCAGATAAAAGTTCAAGTGATGAAACAATTTCTTGAGCTTTATTGATACGAGATTTCTCACCAATGTGCAACATATCGTGTTTTTGTTATGAGTAATTCTTATTATACAATGGACAGTCAATATCTGTTGCAATCTGTAGATCTGACATGAACTATTTTTTGAAAATACAAGCATTATTCAGAATGCATAAATTGGCCAACTTGTTTAAACAATCATTCCATAATCAGCTTATAGAATGTTATCACATCTTTTTATTTGCTCATTCACAAATGTTAATCATCTGTGACAACACGAGATGTAACAACCTTGAATTTGCATGAAGACACAACATGATGATATTTTCTTCAGGACTGAACATAGTGATTATAAAAGCAATAAAACAACAGGTGGTCATGCTGGCATACAGTAACTACACAACAGACTTAATTACAGTACTAAATGTACTTGTATGCAAAAACGCTTTTATAACTACCAGACTTCAATTACATAACTATTAGTCACTGTAGTAAATTTTCATAAAATTCTAAACTACTTGAATAGCTGATGGATATATTTCTGATGGTTGAATCAGGTTTGATTGTATTCCTGTTTGTCACATCTTTTGATTCACCCATTCTCAAATGTTGCTCATCTGTGACAACACGAAATGTAACAATCATGAATTTGCATGAAGACACAACATGCATATTATACAGTTTCTTCACGACTGCACATAGTAGTGATTATAAAAGCAATAAAACAACAGGTGGTCATGCTGTCATAACTACAAAACAGACTTAACTACAGTAATTAATGCAAAAATATATACTTTATAAGCACCAGTTTTAATTATTCATTGCAGTAAAATTTTGAGCTACTTGAAGCTGATGGAGAAATGTTCTGCTCCGCTAAGCGACTAATGACCCTACTTTTGGTTTCTGTTTTTTGTGTAAGTCTTTAGAAGCGGTGTGCCTCTAATTTCATAATTGTTGTAGCAGGCGTGGCATTGGTTATACAAGGAGCGAAATACTTGGAGTCGTGATCAGATTGTTTTTGAATTGTGAGCCCATTAGAACAGGTGATTGTATTCAGATTGCTTGGCAGGTATATCCACACGTTGATGGCTTTAGAAGGGTTTCCTTATGACCCACTTTCAGGTTAATATGCTTGAAAGTTGTTTCAGGAGATGGGATGTTCTGGGAAGGGGATTTGGGGGGGTCATTGTAACGGGTGTTTAGCTCTCACCCTGTACTTGATCCAAATTGGTTTCATTTGGAATTGAGCGTGTGGCAATGGCACATCGTGAAAATCTGTCCTCATCATAAAACAAAGTTGTTTCGGACTCTACTATGATAACTGGCCAGTGGGTTAATGTTAGGTGACCAGCAAGTTGTATCCAGAACAACATGTGGACATAAGAAGGAAAACTGTTAACAAAGTTTCTTTTCCATCGTCGAAGGAATTACTTTTTTTTTGTTGTAACGGTTTTGTGGTTGTCAACGACTGTCAAGCAAACATTTTTCTGCAACATCTAAAGGTATGCTCATTCTGAAATATTTTTGTTTTTTAAATCTGCTGTATTTGTGCTTTTTCTGCAAATTATTGTTTAGTGTTTTTTTTTTTAAATCTGCTGCATTTGTGCTTTTTCTGCACATTACTGTTTAGTGTTTTTTACTGCACTAATATGTGAGTTGTTTTATAGAGATTATAAAAATATACTTTTTAGAACTGCCATATTTATATTTTAGAATATCTATAAGAGATTATGCTTGAATCTGATCTGAAGTGTAACTACAATCTTTGGGCCCAGAAGTAAAATTTGTTTTTGGGCCTCCAAAACTTGTATCATGTGATACCGAAAATAAAACCTTATTCCTTCTTTAAAAAAACTGCCAGAAATATGGAACTGGGCCCTTGGTGATGCCCCTTAAATTCATGAGCATGAATACACCAAAAAACTAATGTAAATTTGCTTTATATATTTCATTAATGGTGTATATTTTTTAGATTAGAAATCGATCATCCTTGTACAAATTTTAGAACATAAATTGTGTTTTAAGTAATTTTGTCTCTATATAGCTTATGTTGTTTTATGGAGATTCTAAAATATACCTTTTAGAACTATAGATTATAAGAGATTAGACTTGAATCTGATCTAGCTGTGGCGAAACTACAATCGTTGGGCCCAGAAGCAAAATTTATTTCTGGGCCCTTCGAAACTTTTATCCTGTAATACCGAAAACAAAGGCTTATTCGTAAACTTTAAAAAAAACCAGAAATATGGATTTGGGCCCTTGGTGAGGCCCCTCAAGTTCATGAGCATGAATACATCAAAAAGTGTAAATTTGCTTTATATTTCATTGATAGTGTAGTATATTTTTTAGATTACCTTCCTTGTACAAATTTTAGAACAAAAATTTTATATTTAAGTAATTATGTCTCTGGTATAGATAGTGTTAATTATTTTTATCGATTGATTAGTAAAATTATACATTAGAGGAATACTTTAAGGATTATGGTAATTCAGGTCATCTGGGTTTCATTAGCGAAAGTTTATTAAGGGCCGTTTATGTGATTTTAAGGATAATATAGTATTTTCGTGTATTCCATGCTGCTCAATGTGCTGTTTTAAAGACCTTAGTAGCAAATTGTTTAAAAGGTGCATTAACTTTAACATATTCTAGTAAATTAATGTTTATAATATAAAAAATGAACTGCATGAGATTTGTGTTTATTGTGGGTCAGGATGTTACAAAAACGTAAACGGAAGCATATCACTTAAATTAAATGTCGTTAAGATAAAAGAACAAGAAATTGCAATCTTATATAACCATCTTTGAGCACCTGAACTAGTAGATTATGTAATGTTTAAAAAAAAACAGAGGTTATTACACGTTCTAAGTTAAGTTTCACACGCAGTTTACATTTGAAATATTCAAACTATATATAAGGCACATTGTTAAAACTATGATTAAGTGGCATAGAACAAGAGGAAGAAAACTATAATAAATGGCAGTAATTAAGAGTACTAAACGGACGTTTTGCAAACGCCTACTTTTGTTAATTACTATCTCCAAGTTTGGATTTACATCATTAGAGGGTCTTATTAGTCAAAGATAAAAATATATACAGGGTGGCCACAAAAAAGGGGATATTTTCCCATCAATTCGTAACTTCTTTGTTTTTTTTAATCAAAGTAAACACTTTTTGGTGCAAAAAGTGTACCGAACAAAGATTCGTAATGTCAAAGAGTTAAGACGCCGAATTCTGGATGGTTGAGTTGAACTTGATCAAACAGTAATCTACTCATGTGTTGCAGCGAATGGAGGACACTTTGAGTACAAATTGAAATAGCTGTTTTGTTCGTACGTTCGTTGCCTATATTTGTGCAAAATTTAATTTACTTTGATTAAAAAACAAAAAAGTTATAAATTTATGAAAAAGTTTCCCCTTTTTTGTGGCCACCATACATGGTGTGCATAACCGGCCTGTCTTCATTTAGTTCAATGGAGTCCACTGGACCATATCATTTTACTGATTGAGCCAAAAATGTTTTTTTTTTTAATTCAGTCTGGGATTGTCTGATAAGTTGATCTACAAAATTTGTAAAGAATCAACTTTTTTATAAACCTTTGCTGCATTAGTGCATTTAATACATGAATAAAGTACTTAACTTAATTTTCCAAGAAAGGGAAATCTTTATAAAGACGAGTTATTCAATGCGAATAGGGTGATAAATGCAAATAATGATTAGAATTAAAATGTATTTATCATGTGTTGCACCAGCGTTATAGGACAACAGGAAATAATTCATGATTAAAACGTGTTTCTGGAGTGAAATTTTTTCATTACTTTTTATGCAATTTCTTATTATATCCACACCTCCAATCGCTATTGCGAATATATTATAAGCGGCTGGTCATTTCTTTTATATTTTTAATGATATAGTCTATCTATATCAATATAGGTCACGAATGGGTCAGGATTTGTGAACATGTTTCAAAATGTAAGAAATGCCAATTACGTGTATAAGATTATCACGAATGCATAAAATGTTTGAAATATAGTTCTCAGCATGATCCTGTTTTTTGTTATATACAGTAATAAATTGATCATGTGTGTGGGGTCACCATGGTCATGGCCTAACTAGGAAGAAAACAACATTTAAATTACTCCCCGAATTATTGTTTACTATAAATTATACTTTTTGTTCCGAGTGTGTTCCAAAATATCAATTATTTTCAAACTAAGAAATGAGAATATTTATGATCTGTTCAGAACTATCCACATAAAATGTGGTCCTATTTTTTGTATATTATTTGGTTCTTGCACATTTGAACTAGAATACACTATATAGTTAATTCAACTTTCACACAATATGGCGATTTTTCTTTTTCCAAATTTCGATTCTGCTTATATTCTTGCATAACAGAAGTGGAATTCAACTCCGATATTTTGCAATAAAGATGGCGACATTATAAGCAGACGACAATCTTGCAAATACAGCAAATCAAGACACTTAATTTTACAGCCAGTGGGAGACTGGGTCTATAAATATTAGGTGCTAGGATACCACCAGGATTCACAACTATAATTCTTTCACTTAATTTTCATGAAAAAATAAATACAATTTTCAAAAAATACATAAGTGGAAACATGTACATTTAAAAATTTTGCTAAAAGGGTCGTTAACATATAGTGTGTCAAATTCTTAAGTGGGCCCATTAGTGGTGGACTGGCCAGGGTACCAGCTTTCCCGATGCAAGTTAAAACCTTAGTATCTACTGTAAACTATCAGTAATATCTACAATATGCTGTTTGTACACTGTAATTAATAAACATTTTTATTTCGCAAAAATTATAGTTTTTTTTTCCCCTTAATTTTACCTTATTTCTTACAAAAAAAAATAGTTATAAGTATAACGTTCTATTTTGTGGAAGAGCCAGGGCAGAACAAGTTGACACCTTGACCACTTGTTCTGAATTTTACATGCAAAAGAAACCCAACTAGTTATGATATTTTAGCATGTCGATATATTCCAACCAATTTGAAGAAAGTTTTGCATAGTTACAAAGTTCATTACTACTTTGGTTAGGAAAGCGCATGCCTAAAGGCCCGCGCAATTTCACATGGCCTTCCTATTTCTATCATGTTAGTAATAAAAGATGGATACAGATACATTCCTAGTGCTAGCAATTCCAGGAATGCATAGTCGATAGTATTTGCTTTTAAGCCTCTTGCCTGAAAGACAACAAATGTCCATTACTCTTTCCTAGAATTTAAAGCTCGTGACAGCTTTGTCGGGATTGTAGCTGCTCGTATCCAGTGACAACACCCCTCACCGGCAATATAAACGTTTTCCATTTCATGTTTACAAGTTCTGTTCATAAGTGACGTAGAAAAACAATTTTTAATGTGTATTTACCGACGATTTGGAACATTAAGGTTCGTATTGATACAAGTGTCAGGGCATGTGGGGCTATATGGTCATGTGAATGTGTTGGAATGTTATCTTTCTGATATTTGGGCAAACTATAGATCAATTAACCCTAAATTAATCTGTGTGTGTGAACTAGTAACAGCTGGTTGACAACTAGAATGTTTGTTGTCTTCATAAACGTATGAAATCGAAACCAACAGTCCGATATGACAAGGTTATTATAGAGCTAGTGCAAGGCTCATGTGATTATAATATGTTTACAATAAGCCATTACAGAATTTATTTTTTCATCTGCATTTAGTGCTCTCTCAGAATTTCATCAACAAGCTCGTCCCACATTTATTAACGTTCAACGTAAAATATATTTTTCTTGTGCGTTAAATTTCAGAATTTTTCAACCATGAAGCGGGGAAATGCAGGTTCTCTGCCACTACGATGTGTCATTTTACTAGCCCTCGTTTATTGCTCATCAGCTTTGAACAACGGGCTGGCCCTAACACCTCCTATGGGCTGGTTGGCTTGGGAACGTTTTCGCTGTAATACAGACTGTGAAAATGATGCTGACAATTGTATCGGGTAAGTCGATGGGCATTCACCAGTCGTCGATGGGGCTCATGACCGGAACGCATGAAAACTCACTGTTGCACTTAACATTTCAGAGAAAAACTCTTCATGCAAATGGCGGATCGTCTGGCCGAGGATGGATATCGAGATGCTGGTTACGAATATATCAACGTCGATGATTGCTATTTATCCAAGCAAAGGGATATTCATGGGCGGCTGCAGCCTGACCCTCATCGTTTTCCCCGGGGGATGAAGTTTTTGGCCGACTATGTAAGTTATCGACGTTGCTTTCTCTCGTTCGAGCTGACCAATCCTCGCTGTGACTTCAATGTGATCTTAATCTGTTAGGTTCATTCTCGGGGTCTTAAATTTGGCGTTTATGAAGATTACGGCAATTTCACTTGCGCTGGTTACCCTGGCGTTTTGGGGAGCATGGAGCTGGATGCTCAGACTTTTGTGGACTGGGATGTGGATTATTTAAAGTTGGACGGATGTTACTCTGATCCCAGAGATATGGATAAGGGTGAGACTTTAAAGCCATTTTGTAGATGATGAGTGCTAATGAACTCTATGAAACTAACAAATTTCTCTACCTGTAATTTTTACAGGTTACCCCGAAATGGGCTTCTATTTAAACAAAACTGGCCGACCAATGATGTATTCTTGCAGCTGGCCTGCATATCAAGTTTTTACTGGGATACCGGTTTGTTAAGATTTGTTCACACCAAGTTACTAGCTAAGCTCATTCGTGGGTTTCATTGAGCTACTTTGATTATTGCAGCCTAATTATACCGCAATTGGACAAACGTGTAATCTTTGGCGGAATTACAATGATATTGATGACTCGTGGGAAAGCGTACAAACAATTATAGACTACTACGGTGACAATCAGGATGTCCTCATTCCCCAAGCTGGGCCTGGACAATGGAATGATCCAGATATGGTGAGACATTCTTGACATTAATTTTGAGTAAGATTGAAACTACAAATTTAGGGTTTAAGTTTTTTTTCCAACATGCACCACCCCAGATTTGAAAGTGCTTTAAGTTGTTTTGAAAATGACTTGACATGTATCATGAATTTGTTTGATAACTAGCTTTTTATCTAATAGTTGATCATTGGTAACTTTGGGCTAAGTTATGAGCAGTGCAAAGTTCAAATGGCCATTTGGGCCATATTGGCAGCGCCGCTATTAATGTCTGTCGATTTGCGCACCATAAAACCGGATTATCGGGATATTTTACTTAATAAACAACTGATTGCAGTCGATCAGGATCCGTTAGGTATTCAGGGACGTCGCATCTATAAGGTAAGCCTGGCCGGTGTTAGGCAATGCCTTAAATAATTGAAGTTTTGATAATATTTTATAACCTCTTGTAAAGCACTATCTCACATATCTTTAGAAATTGTACTTTTATATTCATACTTTGAGAAATTTATTTCCAGAATAAAGGCATTGAAATATGGGCAAGGCCGATCATGCCTTTCTCAGGAGATTTCTTTTCCTACGCCATTGCATTTCTGAATCGACGAACAGACGGCACACCATCAGAAGTTTCTGTTGGATTACAAGTAAGCCGTACTGCTTGTAGTTCACATTATGTAAGTTAGGATACCATGCGTATTTTAAATTCTGAATTATTTTGAAATTCTTTAGGAACTTGGCCTCATCTACGTTGCTGGTTATCAGGTGACCGAATTGTTCGACAAAAGGGACTTTGGAGTCATGTTTCCAAAAGACACGCTACGTGTCAGTGTCAACCCATCGGGCGTATTCATCATCCGAGCGGATATTATGCCCCCGCCTCCACGCCAATTTTTACCCGTTTTCGCACCACATTTCCAGCAAGGTCAACATCAGTTTGAAGCTCCAATCAATAAGCCAACATTCCGACCTCCGTTTCAACAGACCACTTTCCAGCCAAATTTTAGGCACGAAAACTCCTTTATTAACAAAAAGAGGTAGTCCCTTGACAAGCCAGTTTTGCTTTCATTGTTTGTATCCAACAAATACGACTGTTGAACACCTGTCACTGCATTTTAGTCTGTGATTTCCATGATTTTAACACAATGTCCAAGTGTGACATTATTAGGCCAAAGAGTGAATCGGATTCGCTCACAGGAAATATCTTTTTGTAAGCAGTTTTGTGCCTAAAAATAAAACAAGTTATTCATTATTTGCTTTGTTTTTAGAAAAAGATTTGTACTTATTTCATTGACCTCGCCCTATTTAACCGGGTGACATAACTACATTATCTAAATTGACCACAATAATAATATCAGATTTTCTCTAGACAACAGGATGTCTGAGGCTTTGCTTTAAAACATCGTGACCTCATTTAGGTGGTCTTCCTTGGATTTAATCCAAGACTATAATCAAATATTAAGATTTTTATTATTTTTTGTATTAAAATTTTACATTTTCATTTGAATTTCCCGCGTTTTGGGGTTTGATTTTGTTTTCATAATACATTCACAGATGGCAGTCCGATCGTTGGATGCCCGGCGAATGCACAAAAGCTAGGCAAGTTGAGTGTCCAGAAGTTTAAAAAAATTGCCCGAAAATGGGCTCAAATTTAGTTTTATAAATTGTGTTAAATCTCCCACACTTGTTTCTACATGAGGAACGCGGTGTATTGCTTGGCACTTACAGAAGAACTCTGAACTTGGTCGGTGTTGTATCTGCAGTAATGTCTTCGTCTTTCGATACATTTTGAGAATTTCTGTTTTAGGTAAGTCAAAGTGGGCGGTTTAAATTCATTTAAAGAAGGCGACATTAAATAACTTATTGACCGTCGGTTATCTTGTGTTTCCAGGATGTTTAAATTGTTAATTTCAAGTCAGCATAGATGGAAAATATGGATAAAACTGAACCAAAGAATAGTACGTTGAACTCGCTCTTATATGTTGACCTGATGTACAAACGTTTGTCATTGCACAAAATCATGGGATGTTTTATTAAAAAGCGTTTTTCCACCTGTCGCAAATTCTTATCAGATACAGTAGTCATACTCGGGCTTGTTATATACTATTTATATATTGCCAAATTTCGAATAAATTAATTTCCTTCATCAGGATCGAGTTAATTAATTGTTAATTTTGGCTGATGGTGACATCTCCAATCATGGTAATGTCACATCACACAAAGTTAACAGTTGCAAAACACAAATTTGCAAAGTGGCATTTAGCATTGTTTGACATTTATTCGTAGATTACAGCGCAATGTTTGTTCCTGTCCAAATGGCACCAAGGAAAATTACAAATGTCTGGCATTCAAACTTGGAACTTCTGCTTATAGAATTTTATAAAGGTAGGCAGTTTGATGAAACCACGAAAGTGTTACATGTTTGAAGAATTACGATAGTATAAATCGGGCTTCAAGCTAAGCACAGTTGTCTACGGTATTGATATTGTAATTATGAAATCCATTTATCTTATTGTTTAGACCATCGCTTTCTTTGGGACCCTCGCTCTGATGGACACTTCAATCGAAGTAAGAGGCAAAGCGTCTTGAACGATCTTGCCATATTGTTAGGAAGCGATGCAAACGGAAGACCATTCACCAGTAAGTGGTTGTTGCATGTTATCAATTGATGAGAGGAGCGAGGTACAAGCACGACATGAATGGGCGTAATGATTGATCTTAATTACTAGAAATGTTGTGTAAGATAGAAACCCTTTTTATTTTCAGTAGAAAACATTAAGTCGAAATTTACCAATTTACGGACCACATTCCAAAGGCAGAACAAGCTAGTTCAGGAGTCAAAGGCCTCTGCAGGCAGTGTAGAGGAAGTATACGTGCCAAAGTGGGTTCACTATTCGGCCATGCTGTTCTTAGTGGATGCTGCGTTAACGGAAGATGCGGTGGATTCCGTTACTTTCTCCTGCATTCAGCAAACGCCATCGCACCTGTTTCAGGTTGTGATTAGGGTCACTTTTATTTTTTATTGGAAAATCCATAACCACTTAATAATTTATATAATTTATATTGCAGAATGTGTGCGATGGAATGGCTTCAAAGATAAAGCAGGAGGAGGTGGAAGAATTGGATGTGTTGTGCGAAAATGGTACGCTTTCTAGTCCATCCCCACCTTGGATACCGGAAGGGCATGTATCGGCCGTCGAGTCCGAGTCTGCTTCCCAAAGCCCTCCTCCGACGAGAGTGGACTCGAGCAAGAAAAAAACTAAAATGAACAAATTGAATGCAAGAGACGAGGCATTCGTGGAAGCTGTGAAAATTTTAAAAAGTACTGCTTGTGACCCGGCATTTGCATCTTCGGCAGAAACTGCGGAAGATGCCTTTGGGAAACACGTTGCATTGACGCTCAAGAGAATCCCCAGTATTTATCAAAGAGAATTGGCAAAGCAGAAGATCCAAGCCGTTCTTTTGGAATTTATTCCTCATAATATTTAATGCAAAGGTGACACAAATATTTTTAACGTTTTTCAATAAAATCATAACGCATACAATGGCTAAACTTGCTTTGGATGATTGAATCATCCAGCCAAGCACCTGATAAGAATAATAAGTATATCACATGAAATTTCATTATTTCTTTTTTATCTTTTTATTTGCAAAAAAAATCATCACTAAACTTTATTAAAGTTAACAGTTTCTTCCTGCCAGGGCACAGAACCTCCAGTCGAATTAAAGTGCCGAATAAATTCTTGCTGGATTTTCCTGGCATCGTTACACGCGAAGTCGGACGTTCCAGCTTGCAGATCGACCAAAGGCATTCGACTTTTTCTCCAAGCTCCAGGAAGGACGACTCCAGTATCGGAATCCGTGCAGTCAATTGATCCCGGTGGGGTGTACAATCTCCTTGCCAGTGTTCGGCTTCTCAAGCAATTGTGTAGCACGCATATTGCGAGGATGACAACTCTGACCCTTTGTGGTTGTAACTGTAGCGACATTCTCAAGGACCTAAACCTGGTGACTAAAATGCCGAAAGCGTTTTCGGCACATTGTCGTGCCCTCGTTAACCTGAGAAACAACAAGGTAATTAGATTCGCTTTTTTATTGTAGAAATTGTTGTCGAGAAAATGTCGTGTTCCAAAAGAAGTTAAAAACCAGATATGGGGGGTCTAATAATTAAATTAAAGTGCGAGTAAGAATTTTTACCTGTTATTGTACACCAGGCTTTCTTTATCAAGTTCAGAGCCTAGCAATGGTGTCATAACATTTTTCTTTAATGTAAATGCCTCGCCAGACACAAATACATACGGGACATTTTTTTCTCCTTCATCATCAGGTAATGGTTTTGGCGAAGGAAGGTTTAGGCTGCCATTCTGTAACATGCCGTTCAGAGACGAATGGTGGAATACATCAAAGTCGTTGACAGAGCCGTTTATCCCAACATCAACATACGTAAATTTGAGATTGGCATCCACCAAGGCTAAAAGAACAATCGAATAGAAACCTTCATAATTGTAATACAAGGTATGTGAATGAGCCGGTCGTTGAATGGAAATGTGTCTTCCGTCCATCGCGCCGATGCAGTTGGGGAAATTACACTGTTCCTCATAAGCGCTGGCAATTGCCAGCCACTCTTCATTCGTGTTAGGCGTTTTCATGAATTCTTCTTGCAAACACGCGTACAACGCAGTGCAGGTTTCCAGAACTATTTTTGATATGCCCCTGTCGCTTATGTGGAACGAATGGAAGAGAGATTTGAACGATTCCCCCGTTGCCAAAAATCTTAAAGTGATGGCCAATCTTTCTGAAGTTGGGATGGCCTTGCGCATGTGTGTATCCTGCTTTACGATGAACGGCTGAACGCGATCCAAAATGAAACGAAATGTATCCTCGTCCATCTGAAGCAACAACCTGAAATATAGATTTTCATGTCCATGAATTATAGGACCTGTGTCATTTTTACACCTATGCAGAGCTTTTTTTTACCTGTATCTGTTTTCCTCTGGCAAACTTAGTTCGTGACCAAAGTTGAAACATGTTGAATTTGTAGTTTTTTTTCGTAGCCACTTGTTATCATACCTTTTCTAGAGAATATTGAAATTTTGTATTATTCACATTCACCTCATTTGTTCAGCAGGGTTTTAATCTTAGCTAAAGGCCTCTGCAATTTTTTGTGGTTTGAGTGTAGGTCCAGATGGGAAATTATTTTCCCAGTTTTGTATTATTCAGATATGGGTCCAGATGGGAAATTATTTTCACAGTGGACCTGTCTCCCACCTACATAATTGTTTGGGATTCTCCCATTTACGAGTAAGTTTTTCTTACAGTCACGCTATTAGTGGTTCGAAAGTCTGTGGATTAAAATTGGGTCATATATAGTGTATTCCTGCACTCTCACAAATTCCGGTTCAGGCCTGGGGATACCCTAGGTCACATACCTTCGTTAAACTGGCACGACGTCTAGACTTCTCCTCCCTGTCCTCATCTAACAAGCAAATTAGCATTACAGCAGCTGCCCTTTTTCGTTGTAGTAGTTTAAAATTTATTGTCTCCATATTAGCAACATTATATGGAGCAAGAGTTGAAATGCTTAGTGTAACACTCCTACATTAGTTCCACAATAAGAAATACAATCCTTGCGGTATTTCATAGTTAGATTTGAATTATCCCGCTTCTTACCAAGGTTCAACATCATTTTGTTAAATTTAATTTCAGTTTAGACAAAACTTGTTTTCGTCTGCACTGAATCAGAAAAATTGGCACTTATTTGTAGCTTCACTAATTTATCCATAGATGGCGCTAGTTAACACCGCATTTAAATGCCCCGAGAGTGATCATCAAATACTCATCTGTTTCACTTCTCGAAATGAGTTGGAGTGGAGAGGTTGTGAGGCGATATATCTTCCAATCTTGGTGGACACTTTGTGTTTAAAATCCGGCTGTGCCTATTTATATCCCGTTAAAATACTAGTACGTGAGGTGCGTGCCCCTTTTTGGTTGGTATCGGAAGCCGGAACTGTACAGTACATCCCTGGGAATACACGAGGGATCATCGTCGTGTTCTACAGCGGGCAATGTCTTCTTCATTGGATGCATTTTGCGGATCTCCGTTCTGGGTAAGAAAATAAATACTGCTATAATTGCAACTGCTGGCCAAACCCCTTTTTCTATATACACGTAAACGCTTCCAACGTTTGTTATTTTTTGCAAGCTGGTTCGATTGATCGATAGGTAAAGTTGCAAGGTCATTATTACCCCATTCTGTTGATTACGATTGTGGTGCTTCTGGTGTGTTTTAAATCGTTATAATGGCATCTAACGAGCTGGAATAGCAAGGACAAGAAGATATATCAATATCATGGACAATGTTGACCTCATCTGCTCCCATGGACCGGAATACCCGTTGGCCTTCCAGGGCTGTGCAACCGAAACATGTACTACTGAGAGGATTAAGTGGCTGTGTTTTAGGGCTTTAGATACACCTTATCTCATAAAATATATGCAGTCAGGCTTCCTTGATTCCACTCCTCAATCTTGAAAAAATCGCAGTTAATTACATCTCAGATGCACGCATATTATTAGTGGTCAAGGTGAAGAACGTCTTGGCTAATCCATTAATTGAATGGTTAAGTCATACAGTTTTAAGTAAAATGGATGTATGTGTCTGGGGGCCATGCATAAATGATGTCACGCTTGTGGGGGGGAGGGGGTCCAGCTTTTTGTGACAGGGGAGGAGGGAGGAGTCAGCCATGGCGTTATGTCACAATTTTTAGTAAAAAAATTATAGGGGAGACTTAAATCTTTGAAAGCAAATATAATAATTCAGAAAAGTTTTGTGGTGGCCATGTACGTGGTAACCCTTTAATTTAAGGTCCTTTGTGTCTGTGACCATTAGGGTTACATGGGCACCTACAGGGACAACAGC
>JAQGBW010002704.1:0-18797 GCA_034698625.1 Julus scanicus
CCTTCTAGAACAAAGGTCCCAGGACGTGACGTCAGGCTTGACGTCAATCCAAACTAGGTCGTCGGCATGGCGACCTTTGGCCCTAGGGGCATGCAGGCGGTGCATCCCAAATGCCAACAGGGAGACTGGGGATCACTGAGACATGGGGTAAGGTGAGACAAAGCCATTATTAAGTAGTTCTATTGTGGCTATTGCCTTTGAGATATTTAATCGAAAATGTCTAAACTTAATACTATATAGCAGCCTATGTAGCAAACAGACACAAAATGCGTTTGTGGAATTTTTGAGAGTTCGTTTTTGTGTCGTAAAATGACATTTTTTTCTTAGAAAAATTATTGTTATTTCTACTTGAATATTTTGTTGCAGATATTGGATCAGTTGCTGAAATTCAGTTGGATGTAATTGCCTTTGATAAAATGTATGTTTTATAGGCAATCCTCGTGTGGGGTAAACTGAGACTTGTTATTTAGGGGCCAGGTGAGACACATTCACTTAACAAGTTTTGAAATTTTCAGTTTTGTAATTGTTGGAAATTTTAATAATTATTAATTTCTATGTCTAACATAGATAAGTGAATGAAAATAAGTCGAAAATATTTCAGAAAAAATTGAATAATTGAACGATTTTAGCATGAAGGATGAAAATTGCAATGAAGTAACTTAATTTTTTAAGGTATAAAAATTTCATTTCATCATATTTCAGTTGCAACTCATTACATTTTTCAGTCTAACAATGATAAATACAAGTTATTATAATCTTTTTGCGTGATTTTGTCTAATTCATGAATTGTCTCATTTTACCCCATTCCTGATGCAAAATGGGGCATTTCGCAAAAGATTTTCAAACTTCAAAATTTTACTGTAGATTTGATAGAATTCGCTTCATAAAAATTCCACACACAGCAAAAAATGTTTTAGCAAAAAGTGTCCTTTCCTGTCTCCTCAGTGGTACATACTGTACATGCATATGGAAAATGGTTTCAGAAAATACAGTATGTAACATTTTTTGCTTAAATAATCTTAAACAGTGGCGGCACTAGGGTTGGTGTCACCCAGTGCGGTAACTCATGGTGTCACCCCCCTCACGACACCCCTTAGTATAGAATCCTCCTCCGAGTCCGCTCATTTTTTGCTGATTTTTGTTTTTAAATTCACGTTTGCAAGTCAAAATAAAAATGGAACATTTTCAGAAAATAAGAAAATTTTAACATTATTTTGCATTTTGGTGTCACCCCTTGTGATGGTGTCACCCGGTGCGGTCCGCACCCCCCGCACCCCCCTAGTGCCGCCACTGATCTTAAATAAATATATAACTACATATGATCATACTTTCAAGACTTCAAGTATATAAATTTGTAACATGTAATCATAACAATTTGATAAAGGATTAAGGCCGGGGCCGAAGCATTTTGTGTTTAAGGAAATGCTGGATTACTATTGGTCCTTCTTTTAGCATGCGATTAGACGATGGAATAGCCTCCCTCGCAAAAGTCCAGATTTATTAATAATTCAATTTAACAATGATGTTTAAGGCACTACTGACGTAGGAGCATTCTCCAGAAATGATTGGGTACGACCCCCTACCATAAGGGCATTTATTTGCTGACTGTAGGGTACGGAGTTGAATTGAAAATATTTTAAGCTTGCTATCTAAGAATGTTGTCTTGAAATGTCTATTAAGCCGGATCTCCACCAAGACGTACATTGTACGTACATATATACACGTTTTTTACTAACATATATGCAAAAAAGTTTGCCCTCCGGGTTTGTTTCAGCCGCCATTTTGTAAATATACAGCTTTTTATAGCTGTACATACAATTTTGCTATTTACATATATTTACAAAATGGCGGCTGAAACAAACTTTTTTGCATATGTTTGATAAAACGTGTATATATGTACAATGTACATCTTGGTGGAGACCCGGCTTCACGAATTATATACGCCCATCTTTCTACAATATGAAATGCTATATTTGACTATACGTTTCAGACATGCAGTAATTTGAATATGACATACTGCCATGTATATATGTGACATGGTCTGACATACATCGCAACATAGGCCTCACAATTTAGAAGTTTCTTAAAATATTCAAGAGGAAATACAGAAAATAACCATGTATATGTTTGACAATTTAGTCAGCAACCAATATATAGGAGTTGTAATTTTTTTTTCTTGAAATGCATGAGTTATAGGAATTTGTTACTTAAAGATTATATAAGATAAGCACATAAAATACCATTTCAGAATTTATTGTAAAGATAGTGACAAGACTTTTGATTTATTGTTGTCCTCCAATAGGATGGCAGTGATTCTGTCCGTATTTCCATTGGATTTTGTGCAATTTCTTCCCCTCCTCGTATGCTTTCTCGCCAATTTTTTTTTCGGTTGCTCCATGTTGCTATTTTAGGCATGCTTGACCCCTAGATGGGAGCCCTGGTCCACAACTGCCTCTTTGACACGTTCTGGGATGCAGAGGTGGTTTGGGAAATAATTTTGAAATGGTTTTCAGTTTTTTTTTTGGGCTATTCCATCATGAATGACCGCTCGTGCCTTTTGTGTCCACTTTTACTGATAACAGCGATTTTTGAATTTCAATGGATTCTGAAAGTTTTTTGGAGGTGACCCACAGGGTCACTTAACAGAGGTGACCTCTGGGGTTATACCCATTCTTTTTTTCTTCGAGCAAAACTTGTCACAGAGCTGCATAAATTGTCCTTTTCTGACCAATCAACGAACACAACAACAACAAAAATACTAAAAATATCTGTTTATGAGCTGATTATCAATAACGTTTTCCTCAGCAAAAAAGAGAAGAAAAAAGATTTATTTTGGTGAGAAGATCTGCTAAAACAACTTTGGAGAGATCTGCAATGGCAACTTTGACATAATGTGCAAAATACGTTATTCAAAAGAACGACTTTGGCAAGAAAACTAACAAAAATACCTTTGCCGCAAACAATTTTATCATGATCATTGAAAAGATGGTTGCTCAAGTATTATTTGCAAAATCACTTTTGTTGTGAAGATTGTTAAAAGCACTTTTGGCAAGATTTAAAAAATAATAATAATGTGCACCAAATAATTTTGTAAGGAAACTTCCTAAAAAATCCAAACTTCATCTAACTGGCTTCGAAGACACGTATTTAGAAGTCGTCAAGGAAACACCTCTGGAAAAGATCTTTGGCGAGCAAATTTGCGAAACTTTAGTAAGAAAACAAAGGCCATGCCACACATTCAGTATTCGGCGAATAACCACTCTGTACTTGCCCATTTCCTTCTAGTGTGTATCGGGTACTGCCCAATAGCTCGCCTTTCCCATCAGAAGTCGGAATTTTGTCCCGAGTCAAAGCGGGCGAATATTTACATATTCGTCGAGTGGTTTACCAGTAAAAGATAATATATATGAATAAAACGATTCCTTAATTGCCTCATCGATCAGTTTTCTACAATAGAATTTGGGCGCAAATACTCACCGCAAATATAATGAAAATGATATCTCTCATTTTCATTATATTTGGGGTGAGTACAATTTTAATTACAACTATGAGATTGTATGTTCCTGTAAAACCTCAGCACTCTGCAAAACACGCATATGTGTATCGGAGTACTCCCCATTTCGGCGAAAGACTCTGGGAATAGACAAATATTCTTTTCTCGCCGAATATCGCATGTGTGGTGCCGCCTTTATGATAATCCTACGACAATGATCATTAGCAAGAAGTTTTTGTGAAAACACCTTTGACAAAATACCTAGAGAAATGGAAATGCATGACGTACATCTTCTAAGAGGGAACTCGAACAGTTGAAACGCGCGCAAGATTCCCTAGAATCGAACAGAATTTATATTGGATGCTTTAAATATAAATTTAATTAGAACAGAAATGTACAAACATGAAATCAAACCAAGTACAAGGAACAAAAATTGCGAAATTATCTGGTGGATGTGTCGCGAGACTTGTAGGTTATCCCTCTGGTCTTCAGTTCTCTGATCATGGGGGCAGGAAGTCGGCCAGAAACGGAAATGGCGTACATGCCCTTGGCATAGCGATCTATGAAAAATAAACCAATATGCAAGTTGTACATAAAACACGGCTTACAAGACAAACCCGAAGCACCACCAAATAACTTTAAAAAATCCCTGGAAATCTTTTTTTAAACCATTGAAAATTGAAGAATTTCTGCACATCTTTCAAACCTGTTCTGTGGATTTTTCAAATCTTTATAAATCACTACAAGCGGATGAGGGCTTTGAAAATAATTCGAAGCTTTACATGTTTGAAAGAACACGCATATTTGGAATTTGTGGGAAAATGCAAATTATGAATAACAAAACGGATTCTTAACTCAGACTGAAAATCATATAGTGAATTTGTGTAATTTTCAGGAATTTTAAGCGACAAAATAATTCCACTTTTAAATCGTTATATTCACAATATATATACAAATTTCTTGAAAATCTAATCATTGGAAAATACAAACTCCTCAAGTTATCGAACTTTCTATCTCTCGATCACCTGCACATTTTAACATTGTCAGATCTTTGTATATCACTCGAATATTTTCAATTTTCTGAATTCTTCAAAACTCCTAAAATTTGTTAACTTACTTTCGATTGTATCTCAAAGCTTTCCAGTACTTAAATCTCATGTACACAATCATCATGGACAAAAACACCTTTAAATCTTTATGAAACAAAAATCTACACTGATCTGGTAATCTTTAAATCATATTAAACCTTTCAGATCATTGTTCATCCACTAAATTCTTTTAAATTTAAAATGCATAAACATCCATTTTGCGACTCTCCAGCTTTTCTCGATTTAAAAAAAAAAAAAAAATCTACCGATCTGCAACTATCAAATAATGACAAAGCTTCAAAAACCTTGGATATACTCCACAACCTGAGTAAATCTGAAGAAAAAAACTTTGCAAAATCTCTCTCCCTTGCACGAAGCCGTGCCCCTGGACATGGAGGTTGTGACTGTGTGGTTTGCATCCTCTTGGAAACAGGCGCTATCAGGCAGGAATGCCGATACATCGTTTCTCATCATTTTTTTTGTGCAGTTTTTTTGTGTTTACTGCACCAATGCTTCGCTTTATCTGGACAACTTTTTGTCACTTTCATTTTTTTCCATTTTGCCATCTCAACCCTGCCTCCACCACAGAGGAGGAACCCCTATCTGCGATTAATGGCCATCCGCTTGGCAGTTTGACGAGCCCATATTTGTTTATTTTTTATTTATTAATATTTCGTGTGGCCTCTAGACTGGATCGTGCTCGGCATTACCCTTCCCTCGCTGGTCACCGGCGATGACCCATCATATTTCGGGAGGGAGTCTTTGACGGCAGAAATGGTTTTGAAAACTTGGATGCTGTCAAGCCAGTTGTTAGTGTCCTGTAGTGGTGAAAGTCCATTGAACAGAAGTTTGTTTATTTATTGGTAAACCATCAATATGATTCCCGCTTTATGTTTTTATGGTCCTCGTGAAAATAGATTACAAGCAGGTTGGGGAAAACAATCATGGCTGATACTTGCAAAATGAGATGATACCGATACTGCAACTGGCAGAGACGGATAATCATGGAATGGAAACTGGTATTATGGCATGGTACCTAGATTTTGGACTGCAACTGATTGAAGATAATGATAGTGGAACATAGACTGGCAAAATTAGTTGGTAAAGACCTGATGTAGCTAAGGTGCAATACTGGCAGAATAGTGCAATTTTAAGATGGCAGAAATAGGAACCACCGGTATATCCCAGAAATATTACATTAGTTCCAGTAAACACAACTTCTAACATCCTACTTCCAATGGTCTCCATGATGTAAGGACAAATTAGCTGGGTGGTGCTTGGCTATCAGAATCAATACTTACTGATGCGCTGCCACTTGCAAACCCAGCTGTCTTGAGGGCTCATTGCCGCAATCAACCTGCAAAATACGAAAACAAAATGACTGATTAGTGGAGAAAGCTGTATCATTTTCCATAAAAATTCAACGTTCTATACACTAAATCAGCTCCCAAATCGCGACCGGTTTTTACTTTGGCGGATCAAAACTGACTCGGGCCGTGACCTCACGTCGCCATCAGTCACGTCCAGGACAAGACGAAACGACATTACTGTCGTCCGATTTTTGAAAGGTCACCATGGCAACTCATTTGCATTTTCGTCAATGAAACGGGTGCCGCAGCCACTCCACAGGAAACTGTTCCTGATGCGCGTGAAGGAGCGCCATGGCGTCACGATGACGTCTGTAGAGGCTCTGGAAAGCGGAAGATGCCAACACACATCTTTGAAATCCCTATAAATCACGAATCTCACCATTAAGGTGGTCATCCATTGCAAAAAGCTTACGAGAATAATATTGTTTTGGAAATGACCTTAAGTTGTAGGATTCATCAATCCACAAACGGATGTCATGGAAAATTTTCAGGATCCACAGTAAGGACCTGAGAAATTTCACCGTGAAACCAGGAAACCACCCAAAACCCATTTTCAAAACTAAATTATGTTCCAAAGTCAAAGAAAATTGGAATAGAACTGCATAGAACTTGCAATTATAGTAATAGAAATCTAACTTGTACTGCAAAATAACTGCATTCCTACTGCTGAAATACTGATGTTTTTTCTGCAGAAAAAAAACATTTTATTGCAGAAAAAGTGCAATAAGACGGAAAATAATTCACTTTACTTCAGAAAAATTGCGCCCTTAAAAAATGACGGTTCGGGCACGCCACTGCCCCCTCTGCCCTGGCTTGAATTTATTGGACTTAACCTTTGTGTCATATTAATGCACCAATGCCCAATTCTGTCCCAATTAACCAGAATCCTCCTTACATGAATAAAAAAAATCTAGAAGATGAATTAATGGTCGTCGTCGGCGGCAGATGGAGGAAGCCAGAGTGTTCAAGGACAACCGAAAAGACGTTGGGAAACCGTCTGGGACGGATGTGGGACCCTGGCCCTCACCCCTGACCCTCGGGGGAGATCACCACGACCTTGGGCTTTGACATAGCTCGCATACGAGACAGTAAGGAAGTCGGTCCCAGGCCGGGGTTATAGCAAGTGAAAGTGGGCCACGGTGAAACTCCCCTCCCTCACTTCTGAAATGGGGTCAGAGGATCCCTAGCCTCAGGGTTTGGTTGGTCGTTAGGGGGCAAGGCGAGCACCTGGACCTTTTCAGGCCCGGTGGACATTCTCCAGGAAACAAAATCGTAAATCTGTGTTTTTTTTTAAAAAAAACTTACAAACGAAATAGATGATGTTCCCCAGGTTTTGTTTTCCTGTTTTTGTTTTTCTAATGACCATAACGAAAAAATAACACAAACATTATGCATTTATTTAATAATTTACAAACAGAATGACTTTCCTTGTTTACTGTAGTGTATATGTTAGTTTTCCTACACCGCTTTTCGATGTCGAATGTCGTTCATTATAATTCGTAAAAGCAACAGTCAAGTTTTTCCTGTTCAGTGGAACCTCGGTTTACGAAGGTCTCTGTTTACGAACACCACATGTTGTTTCGCTTTACGAACGCATTTCTCTGGACCACCAATCAAAGTTCCGAGTTTCTGAAATTGTTTTACTAGTTGCAGCACTAGTTTTTAGCACATCAAAATTTTTATAATTTTCAAGTATTTAAATTGAAATCGACATTAGTTTCAGCGATATAGCCTGCACTGCAAATATGGCAAAAGTTCGTCTCTTGTTTTATCCACGCCAATTGCAGTTATATTTATTTCCTTTCTGTATTATTTCCACACATAAGCCAAAACACATTTTTTAAAAAAAATTCTAGGACAAAGAACGCATAATTTGGATTTACATTGATTGCAATTGGAAAAATTGATTCGGTTAACAATCTTTTCGGTTTACGAACAGGGTCGAGGAACGGATTAAGTTCGTAAACCGAGGTTCCACTGTATATGTTAATAGTTTCCTAAGAGTAGCCATATATATAATGAAATTGTTCTCAAACAAAAACAAATAATTCATCAACCATCTTTGTAATCATGTTCACAGTACATAATCTGTTGTTATTAATATTTGGATAAATTGATGCAAATGTGCGCATTGAGTATGCGCACATGCATATTTGAATAATTTCTATCCCAATCGACTTTCAGATAGGTTGAAATCTAAGTTGGAAACTATGATGGCCGTTCCCGACTTGGGACTCATGTAAAAATGAATCAACCTCCCTAAAGTAATAAAGAATAATTTGTATCGACTCCAATGATTTTGTAGGGGAATATAAACAATGGAACGGCAAAAAAATATCGGACTAAGATGAGGTTACCACTTAGATTGACACGTTATTGGTTGGCATTGAACCATTCAATAAGTGCAGACTTGGCTAGATGTTGCCAGATTTGGCTAGATGTTCTGTTGACTTCTTCAATGTTCTAGAGATTGTGGCTTGGCTGACCTTGATATTGTAATTTTTCTCTAGCCACTGTATGAGTAACTTGTGTGAAGCACTTGGATGAGCCTTTAAAAGCATATTTTTCACCAGTCACAAAAGTATGCGTTTAGACAGGTTCTACTGTAACGTAATGGGTGTAAACACACGATTCTAGTCTATGTACAGTATATAATCTGTGACAATATCAAATCTTGATATAATCTTTGTTATAATATTGTTAAAGTCGTCTAACATTTTAGTATTTATCTTTTCTACTTCATAACAATATTAAAATGAACTGCCGTTCAATTCAAAATTAGCTTTTTTTTTGTTGATCATGCTAGTGATGTAGGTTCCAAAATTGCCCCATATTTTATTCTTTACTAAAAACAGCAGTGGATGATTCTGTATCTAGGGGGAATGGATCTTAGGGGAATCTTGCGTATCTCCACCTAGAATGTCGCTGATCTCGCGCTAATTCCTGGGATTCTATCTTGAGAACAAGGGTGGGTGACATTAACTGTGCATGGCCGAAAACCAGTTATAAACTGGCCAGCTTTTTTGAGGGGGTAAAACGTCAACAAAAAAATGTTCAGAGATTCACAACCAATTAATACCTTAACCCCTGCAGGGAAAGGGTACTGACCACTGACTGACCACACGCAGTTCCATGCCAACGAACACCCCACTGGAACCATTTTGAGATTTTTTTAAACCTGTAAGTGGACAGAGCCACATATTTTAAAAGAACATTTCTTTGGCAAAATGTATAATGAAAACAGCTAGCAATAAAATCAAGATTTACAGTGATTTGGTAACCTGTTATATGAAAAATTGCAAGACGTTTGTAGCTTTTTTGAAATAGAATTTAATGTAAACAAAATGTTATAACGATTAAATATGAGGAAATTAATAAGCTTGTTTTCTTCAAAACTTTGGTAAGATTTAAAAACTCTGGGTTCCGTATGTAGCTTAACTTGAAATGTGTAAAATTATATTTGCTCTAAAGATTTGACAAGAATCACTAATATCATTGGGGCCCATGCCAATATTTGTCGAGACTTGCATAGTTAATGCA
This sequence comes from Julus scanicus, assembly GCA_034698625.1. NCBI lineage: Eukaryota > Metazoa > Arthropoda > Diplopoda > Julida > Julidae > Julus > Julus scanicus. Next base: position 9,492 of record JAQGBW010002704.1, read on the forward strand.
TTGAAACAAAATGCCATTAAACGTGTTAAGAATTATACAGTAGAACCTGTCTAAATAGATAACCTCTCTAAATAGCATTAAATGTGCTGATCCCGATTTGGGACTGGTGTAAAAATGAACTGACCTCCCTAAAATAATGAATAATTTTTACTGGCCCCACATGGACAGAATCTTTCATTGTTGTATGCAATGAACCATTATACGCCTTTCCCCCCCCCTCATGTAGGCCTACACAATACATTACCAAATGCAACAGGCAGGGAGATGCAAGGCAATTACTGTAGTTAAACACGCATTAAAAAGTTTTCAATTGCTAGTAACTCATCTATTATTAAAAAAAATGGGAAATTCCCTATTTTGCAGCTGAATGTGCGCACGTCTGCTGATGAACCTGCCTAAAAGCATATTTTTCACCGGTCCCAAGAGTATGCATTCTGACAGGTTCTATTGTACGGACAATGGAAAACTGACATTTTGTTTAATAGAAATGATCAGCCAGGGAATGGATTTGACTATTCTTTGCCAATTTTTTTTTTTTAAATGAATGGGAATACGGTAAACTTTTACTAACTTATTCAATTACTGACTATATTATTTAAAGTTAAATATAAACATGATTGTCAAAGCCAGTTTTTCCATTGCCGGAACTGACTTACAAGTACATATACTATACTAAGGAATCCTTGTACTCACCCATCAAAGTTGGAGGATGTGCAATCATACACGGACTCGCGGCTGTGTTTCATGCCCAAGAACTCCTCACAGTTGTCACAGCCATCCATTTCAAACTGGTCAAATGTCTGCAAGAGCAAAGATGGAGATTCAGTCAGTTGTATGGCCTTAAAGCTGACTTATTAAGGTTTTTATATGCCAAGCAGCATATATACAAAATTGTTACATACACCTTTTCGATTTCATTATATCGATAAAATGCATTTATTGACAACATAATTTCATGATATTTCCTAGACAAGATCAAACTGCACTATTCTTGACAAAACATTTGACTTTTTTGTAGTAAGAAATGCTCTTCATATACCCGTATAGATACTGTAAGTCAATGTAATACATACAAAATTACTAGATATTTGCAAAAATAAGACTACTCTTAAAAACAGCAGATAGTAAAAGAAACCGTTATTACATTACAAGGGCAATAAACAATTATTTAGTAAACATTTACTTGTGAAATCATATTTGTTATTCAACTTTTGTAGTAAAACCACAAACTCGCAGATCACTGTATTCTTTGAAGGTGGAGTCGAGCATTGACAAGCAAGTTCTTGCATTTTCTCAAGCTGTGAACAAGATCGTTAACCGAGATCTTAGTTACAAAACTAAAACAATGCAAAAAAAAAAAAAAAAAAAAAAAAAAAAAAAAAAGATGTGTTCAAATTGACAAACATTGTTTAGACAATATTAAATGATGTATTTTTTAGAAAGAATTATTCCGATTAATAAAAATCTCCCCACTCTAAAAAGAAATTCCAGCATATGCTGGTGTCTTATAGGAATTCCAGCCATTTCCCAGCTGCTGGACACTCTGACCCCCGTACCCCAGTTACTCAAATCGCATGAGCTTGAGCTGCATCTCAAGTCCCAGAAACATATCACAGTTGCACCGAAAAATGGCAAAGACGAGATCAAGACTGTGACAAGACATCCAATGAGACACTCAAGTTGAGATGAAGCTTAGAAGAGGCCAAGCTTGAGCTGCAGTTAGATGAACAGCTGTGGTATAGGCTTGAATCCTCTATTTGTATCTTGAGAAAAACTCACCACCCATACATGTTGGGAATATAGGATAGTAGTAATAGCTTGTAATGAGTTGCTACAAATTAATGCTTGTGATGCAGTCATATATTCCGTAATTTTAAGTTTTCTTCCAGGTAGCAAAAAATGACGCCTTTTCATACTCTTCTGACAAAAGTGAGGCATTTTTAAAACGGATATTAATTATTTTTTTAATGAATAGCCTATAATATTACGTCGTTTTGATGTCACTATTTAAACCTACTACCTGGAGTTAAATTGACACTGAATAAATTGACGTTCTGCTCGCGAATATTTATTTTGCGATCGAATGACAGTTAAAAGGGAACGTTGAAACATGAACAGATTTGACATGAAATTAAACAAATATCAAATTTGAAGTGATGCTGCTTTTCGCAGTTATTATGCCTGGCGCGACAGGCATGGATTTCAGAAGTTCTATTCAATTTTTAATTTGTTTTTGGAAGCCGTTTCTTTATGTATTTATCTTAAGTACTCAAGGAAACCCAGATTTCCACTGTAAATCACCATATTTGGTTGACTTTGACTAAGTTCAAATTTGACAAAAATGCATTGATCCATATGTAAATTTTGGCCTTCGAAAGTACCCAATGAAATTGTGAAAATAAGATGTTACCTTCACCATGGAGCAAAGCAGACACGCCCGTAGGTTCCGCAAGTCCTTAGGAATACTCTCTAACGCCGACATTTGTCGAAAATTCGGGAAATAAGCAACAAAAATTCAAAAAATCTCGTCGTGAATGCACGAATAAAATTCTAGGCTTAGCAGAAGAAGCGGAAAGGCGATGGCTGTGTGACCATGCGCTGCAGCTCCCTCTTTTTACCCATAAACTACCCACTGTAAAAGTATTTATAACAAATCCTTTTATTTTAATATACAACCACTTTCTGGCGAGGTAAGTCATATATCAGTAATTAAGTATGCTCGAGACGCAAAAAAATATTTAATTTTATTCAAATCTTCTTTCGCAAACATGTCTTTCACCGCTGCGTATAATTAGGACGGAGCAGACGCCGCGCATTGTCATTTCAAACTCGAGGCATTTTAGCTTCAGGGACCATTTTTATTTATATTTTCGCTCAAAATCGTCGCTTAGCTTCCGTAAGCTCTATATTCCGTGAAAAATCATCAAAATGATCAATTTTGATTTATAATTCTGCCGTGGCACCGAACTTCTTGCTACACTTTTATTAATTTCCCCAACTGTCACTACAATAGTCCCTAGTGGAACATTTTTTGACCGAGACCGTTTATTTTCGAATTTCGCCCAAATTTCAAATACGAAAATTAGTCAAATGCCATCGACTCACGCTATGTTTCGAAATAAATAATAATAATAATAATATAGTTGTCAAAAATCTACATATCGTTTAGAGAATACCTGTTGCGTATCTGGTCGCCCTGGTGCCCATGTCCCCTTTCCAAAACAAGCAGCATGCGTGCGGCAAAGTGCCAAAAGTACTCCGAAAATTGGCGGTATCGCTTAATTGCAGGTATTTAATTCGTAGTTAATGAGTATTTGACGAGGCGGGGGGAAATGACAATAGCGCAATATCGGCCTGCCAGTGATGCAGTTCAGGAGAAATCAACTACACGGTCACATCCTGTTGCTCGGCTCAGGTTCCCCACGTAGGCATGGCCCTCAAGTCGGACTTTTCATGACAAATGATTGCCAAGACGACTGATTAAGATTGCATAAACATTACAACAGATGTTTTAGACGGACCACACCTAGCGCAGACATACTACAAGTTCTTCGATGGTTGCCCATACCGATCAGAAGATCGCTATTGAAATGTTCTCCATGACTATATGACCATTGGTGGTCCAAAAGATCATTGACTATCGTGCGTCTAAACTTCATGACTATGCGATTATTCATAAATTCCAAGTAACTACTCGATAATCAGCCCATCTGATAGACTGGCCACATGACCGCCAATGTTCTCTTCGGCCAACCACAAGTTTACGGAAAATCTACACTGACTTCGAGATTGCACAGAAATTCTAATTGCCCAGGCTAACCAGCCGACTACTGATTTGAGGATCGTCGTTGAACCCCACATCGACTGCAGAATCGTCTATGATCTTTAATGTCAACTACGAATAGATCGAAACAGACTTGCTCAGGCTGTACTATCCAGCTGGATATATAATTCCATAGCCGACAAGTGAACCACGTCATACTCTATCCAACTCTATCAGATTGATCAGGCAATTGATGACAATCGCCTAGACCAATTATAAGATTGCTGTCCAAACTGACCACTCGATAGTCCAGCTCGACTGACCGTACAAACCGTGGCAATGGACTGGTTGTGTGGCTACGTCGCCAACGCCACCGATGGCTTCGGGCCGGGCCTGGCTGGGACCCAGATCCAGGATTGCCACATTGAGCTGGCCATCTGGATCTGCCACCTGCTTTTTGCCGTTGTCTGCTCTTCCATACTGATCCTCTTCCACTATTGTTTGATCCGGACCAAGCCCTGGACGTTTCGGTACCGGGAGCACAACTCCCGCTGGGTGGTGGCCCTTGGCTTGCACTTGCTCATTGCATGCCAGGCCGGTGACGTGTGCACCAGCGAGCTGGCCCTGGAGCCCCGTCGCTTTGCCTTCCTGCTAGCCCCGCTGTTGGCCCTGGCTGCAGCTCTTCTCAGTGGTTTCTACTACGACGTTGTCGAGACCTACCAGCTGGGTGTCTACTTGCTTCTTCCGGCCACGTACTGGTTCTTTGCTGGCCTTTTGCACGTTGTCAAGCTGGTGCACCTGTACGAGAGCGGGCTGGACGGACAACACCTTAGGGTCTGTCTCACCTGGGCTGCTGTCCTCATATACATGCTCTTGTTTGCCATCAAAGCCAGCATCCTCATTACCAAGGTAAGTGAATTTGAGTCCTTGATGCTTGTAGTCCTGTTTTTTGTTCCTTGTGCATCCCCAAGCTAGGTGGCTTAATTGTGACACTATCTGCCTGGCAGTCAACAGATCCGGATTCAATTCACGGCCAGGTCGATTTTTCCTGGTCTCTGGAGCTAGGGTCTATCTGAAGTGGTTTCTCCGTTCAATGTCTGGGCAATCCATAGGCCTTAAATGCTTTTGGACCCTTAAAACCATCCAACCAACTTATGCTCCATACATTTATCTGTAACATGCATTAACCCTTACAGCCCTGCATTTCTTTAAAGCAATGAAAGCATTTTTGTTTGTTTTAAAAATGAAGAAATACAGTGTTACCAAAACATAGTCAAGATTTCTTGAACAATTGAATAAATTGCTTAGAAAAGCAGTAACTATGATATTTTACATCATATGAAGTCTTTTAAAAATTTACTACAGTTTGTACAACATACAAGAACTCAGTTTTCATAATGCATATACGTACATACATGGCTGCATTTAAAGCTAGCAAACTTGCGCCAACAAGCCAGTCTTTCAATTGGTTTGGGGAAATTGTCTTATTCATTATCTTGTATAAAACATCCTATCACAGTTACGATTCATAGTTAAAAAGCAACTTAACGAATTAAAAAAATGGTAATTGCAATGTGCAAAGCTGACGCATTTCACTTGAGGTTGTGTGGACCAAGGTGCCATTAGCAACTTGGTATGCACGGAATACAAATTATGTTAGTTGACATAAACTTTTGATGCTGTTTTGATTAAAAGCATCACGGTGGCTACAGGTCAGGGAAGTCAGGGAAATTGGTAAGTGGTCAGGGAAATTTTTCCCTGTCAATCTAAAATGCTATCCCAGCACTCAGTCTTCCAGCAGCTCCATCCCCAATGTAACAAGGAAAAGGAACGCCTTGATCGTTTGGAGAGCTGTAGTTGCAAGGTACAATTGTCCAGACGTTTTGTGGATTTGGCCAGGGCATTGCATTTGTTGAGCGTAGTTTCTCAATCAACAAAGATACTGTCGTGGACTCAGGGTCGTGGACACGCGACTCAGGGCCAAAACCATTTATTTGTCAAATGAAAAGCAACTTAAAAAACTTTAAAAAATGAACTTAAAACTGAATTAACAAAAGATACGCGGGCGGCAACTCGCAAGCCCCGAAACAATATAACTTAAAAGCAACAGGTGGGTGCACCCCCACTCCAGTGTTCAACTCGGACCACTGGCAAACCTGAACTGCCCTCCCTGCCTCCCCTGAACTGCCCTCCCTGCCTCCCCTGAACTGCCCTCCCTGCCTCCCCGAGCTTCCCAGCAAACCTCGCAAGGAATGCTGGTCAGCTCGTGAATGCAGGGAGGGTTACAACCCTTGACCCGAAGGTTATGGGTGGAATTTATGAGGTTCTGGAAATACCCAAAGGGCCAAAGCTATGAGCCTTAGGGTCAGAAATCCAATAGGTTGGTTGGTTGGTTGGGTAGGGTTTAGGGGCTCAACGGCATCTAAGGCCATAGAGAGCCCAGACAATGGCTGGGAGAATCCCATTTGGTGGATGTATAGGGTTGAAAGAGACAAATCCATGGGGATTCACAAGGGAGACTAGGCCCCAGCCCCGAAGGGCACCTTAAGTTAGCCATTACTGGAGGTCTAGTCGGGAGACAGAGGATAGGGTGTGTAGCAGAGGTTGTCGTGGAGAAGACTTAGCATGACTACAATAGGGAGACAAGGTGAGAGGAATGTAGAAAAGCGAGAGTTGCGGAGAAGGGGATGGTCGGAGCCTCCCCTAGAAATGAAGAGAGGGTCAGGTTGTTAGGCCCAGTGTTATTGCCAATCGCTACCCGGCGCAGGGCAGCGTAGCGTCTGCAGTTAGTCAGGAGGTGGGCAACAGTAAGGGGGGCATTACAGGCAATACAGACGGGTGCCACATCCCCGGAAAGGAGGAAGCTGTGAGTAAAACGCGTGTGGCCTATGCAGAGGCGAGTATAAAGGACATCATCGCGCCGGTTAGGAAGGGATGGACGGTGGAGGCAAGGATAAGGCCTTACCATAGAGTAAGGATGGCAGTTTTGAGATGGGCACGGAGGTCAGAAGGTGGGACCGCTAAACGCAGTATAGGTAGGCGGTGGGCTGCATTGGCTGCAGAGTCTGCTTCCTCGTTCCTGAGGATGCCGGAATGGCTGGGTAACCAGCAGAGGCGGATGCGATAGCCTTGTTTGGCAAGACCTGAAAGGAGTTTACTGGCAGCACCAATCATAGGGTGCTGGGATCGCCCCGGGGAGGAGAGGCATTCAAGGGAGCTCCGGGAGTCACTATATATGAGTCTGTTAGACCTCGGTCCTGGATGAGGGTTAGGGCCTGGATAATGGCATAGAGTTCGGCAGAATAAACGGAAAATGAGGGGGGTAGATGGAAGGAGGTCGGGGCGCCGGCATGGAAGAGGCCAGCACTGGTTGAGGCAATGTGTTTAGAGCCATCGGTATAGATTGGGGTAGAAGTTTGGTTGGTTGTACGGTGTGCAGAGAAAAGCTGTTGCCATGTGGAGGGGGCAGTATTTTGTTTAGAGAGGTTTCCGATGTGAATTAAGGTGGGAAGAACTCGCTCCCATGGGGGGACTGGCCAGGGAGTGAGTGGGGCAATATGGTTGAAGGAAAGGCAAATGTCTTGGAGGAGGGCATGTAAGCGGGGTCCAATGGGGCGCCCGGATGATGGACGGTTCTCATAGGATGTGATATTGTGTGGATGGAAAATGGGGTGGTGGTTTGGGTGGTCTGGTTTAGCAGCAAGATTGCAGCAGTAGGCTATCAGGAGCTGGGAGCGACGGAGGGACAGTGGTGGTTCGTGAGCGATGACATAAAGGCTGGGGATTGGGGAGGTGCGGAAGGCCCCGGTGCAGGTCCGGAGGGCCTGGTGATGGATGGGGTCGAGTAGTTTGAGGTAGGTCGCAGGGGCAGAGGCGTATACTATAGACCCATAATCGAGTTTTGATCGGATCACGGCCCTATAGATTTGCAGAAGAGAGGTGCGATCTGCTCCCCAGTGGGTAGCGGAGAGCACCCGAAGTAGGCATATTGCCTTAGCACATCTTGTGCGGAGCTGTTTTAGGTGGGGTAGGAAGGAGAGCTTAGTGTCGAATACCAGGCCTAGGCATTTAGCAGTTGGATGAAAGGGGATGAGCTCCCCATTCAGGTGGATTTCAGGGATGGGGAAGAGACCCCGAAGTCTGGAGAAGTGGACTCCTACGGTTTTCTCAGCAGAGAAGCGGAAGCCATTAGCATTTGCCCAAGAGTTGACCCTAGCCACCGCTAGGCTCAGCCGGCGTACAAGGCAAGGAAGACTACTTGAGCGGCAGAGGAGATATAGGTCGTCGACATACAGGCCACCGGTTACTGCGGGTGGGAGACCGTCAAGGATGCCGTTGAGTTTTACCAGGAACAGAGTGCAGCTCAGTACGGATCCCTGGGGAACCCCGTTCCGTTGAGTGAAAACATCCGAGAGGTTGGCACCTAGGCGGACTTGGAAGGTGCGGAGCGCGAGAAAGTTTTGCAGAAAAGTGGGAAGGCGTCCTCGGAGGCCCATGGCTTGTAGGTCCCGCAGAATCCCATACCGCCAGGCAGTGTCCTAAGCCTTTTCCAAGTCGAAGAAGATGCAAATCACGTGCTCCCTTTTGATGAAGGCATCGCGGATTGAGGTCTCAAGGCGGACGAGAGGGTCGACCGAAGATTTTCCTTTGCGAAAGCCAAACTGGAACGGAGAGAGGCAGGTATTTGACTCTAGAAAAAACATCAGTCTGTCGTTCACCATTCTCTCCAGGACCTTGCCCATGCAGCTGGTCAGGGCTATTGGCCGGTAGTAAGCGGGGTTTGAGGGATCCTTGCCAGGCTTGGGGAAAGGGATAACATGGGCATGCCTCCAAGAAGATGTTTAACATGTCGTAGTGGATGTTGTCTGGGCCTGCCGAGGTCCCTGAGCAACGGTAGAGGGCTGAGCGTAGCTCTGTCATCGTGAAGGGACAGTTGTAGGCGGAAGGCTGGCTTTCGTGAAAGTTGAGTGCTTGCCGTTCTTCTCTAGCTTTGGTACATAGGAAGGATGCCAGATAGTGCTCATCACTCGAGATGAACGAGAATGTCTCCCCCAGCTTGTTGCTGATGTCGGAGATCTGGGAGAAGTCGTGGCCATCCTTGTGTAGAATATGGAGTGTAGAAGGTCGATAACATCCTCGTATTTTGTTAACTTGTTCCCACAGCAGTCGTGTGGGAGTTTGGTGTGTGATGGAAGAGAGAAAGGTCCGCCATGACTCCTGTTGGCATTGACGGTGGATGCGTCTGGCAATGGCCCGTGATCGGTTAAACGAAGTGTGGTTGGTCAGTGTCGGGTACTTGCAGAAAGTAGCCCAAGCACGGTGCTGTGCAGCTCGACTGCGTTTACATTTCTCGGTCCACCATGGTTTTGGAAGGGGAGGGGGCTTCGAGGATGTGCGCGGGATGGACCGGGTTGCTGCCTCCAGAATAGTGTTTGTAAAGCTCTGGACAGCTCCATCGATGTCAAGGTGGTCCATAGTACCGATAGAGGAGCAGATGTCTTCAAAGGAGGGCCAGTGTGCCCTAGAGGTAACCCAGCGACGGG
>JAQGBW010002705.1:0-18794 GCA_034698625.1 Julus scanicus
CTGATTGATCAAGCTATTTTAAACAATTTTTATTTTTATTTAATCTCTTTTTGTTTATCTGAAATTGTGTTTCAAAAGTTCACCCATTGAAAGTGATAGGGTTGTGATCCCCCTTAATTAGATGGCCGAAAGGCAAAGATCGAGAAATCCAGCCATCATGTTGTAGGTTTCCTTGGCACGATTTAAGATAACAAGTCTCTAAACTAATTATTTAAAAGTTGAAATTTCTACTGTTGAATAATTAGTTCAAGAAAATCCAAATTATAATTCTTTGTTAGACTGGACCATTGAGACTATGCAAACTACCCATGTTTGCTTAATGTACTAATGAAGATTGATAACTGCCATGGCCGAGGTAAATTATCTCACAACTTGAAGTGGCTTCCTCAGTTTTCAGGTTGGACCTGTAAGATTTTAATTAGCAAGAGAAATCTTATCCGTGCTTGTATTAAACAAGCTGTGAATCTTATTTTTCCTCCCAAAATCCTTAATGAGTCTTTTGTTTACCGTCGTTAAGAGAGCTATGGCGAAAACACTCGATATGAGTAATGGCGTTAATGTTTCGTACAAATTACTGCCGTGTATGCAGGGGATAATGATTACAGCAAGTCTGTGGCAATTTGAGTGTAAAAATTGGCCCTTCGGTTATCACGCATTCTATCATGCGTTTTTCCTGTTAGTTTTCCCGAGGAGCCGACAGGGGCAAATATGGCTGTTTCAAGTTGCTGGATTTGGCTACAGAGAAACTGTTGAGGATTATGGGCATAAAAGCAAAGGGACAAAGTGCATAGAGATGAAACGAGTGGGGGAGGAGGCACTCATAATTTCTATGAAGCGTGATGGAGAGCGATGCGGCGTGTGCACCAAATGCAGCAATTTAGTCTTATCAAACCCCGATTGACGCCATCTAACGACGCTATTGCCATAAGGTGTCGCTATCTTGTTTTCGACCCATCGGGTATAAAATAGCAACTCGTTGGGGCACAAACACTGGGCTTACACCAACAATTTATCACTTTGCTGACAATCACAATTGCCTTGCTGCTGCTGGTGCTGCTGCTGTTGTTGTTGTTACTATGGTTATAATGCCGGCTTATTACTCATGACTTTTGGTGTCCATGGCGAGCTGGCGAGAAAAAAAAAATCCATAAGAAAAATATAAAAAGCAGTCCTCTTGGTAATCCAATATCACTCTTCAAAAACTGAGATGAATGCATGCCATCTTTCCATTCTCGACAACCGCATATTTTCCATGAACCATTTACCCCTTTAATGCCCCCAATTGTGTTTCCTACACCAAGAGATAGTTGCTGACCACCATTATGCTCTGCCACACGTCTACCACGCTCGAAATCTATTTTGCTAATGTATCCAGCTCTGCAAGAATACTGTTTATGCCAGACACTCAGAATTGAATGTCTAGTTTATAATCTCAGAATATCTAGTTTATAATCTCAGAATGTCTAGTTTATAATCTCAGAATGTCTAGTTTATAATCTCAGAATGTCTAGTTTATAATCTCGGAATGTCTAGTTTATAATCTCAGAATGTCTAGTTTATAATCTCAGAATGTCTAGTTTATAATCTCATATAACCCAAATTTGCCTGTCTAGTTGATACTCTCAGAACACAAAAAATTGAACGTCTAGTCGATAATCTCAGAACACCCAAATTGATTGTCTAGTTGATAATCTCAGAACATCCAAATTGTTTGTCTGTTTGATAATATCAAAACAACTATGTTGAGCAGTGCTAGACAGTTTCTTGATAATTACGGAATATTTGGTTAAATTGACGGAAAAGTCGAAAAAAGCCTTAATATTCCTCTTTTTTCGGTAAAACGTGTGTTAATTTTGCTTTAAATGTTTTCATATTCTTCACCTATATATTTTTCCAACTGAATAAAATTTAATTTGGGAGTCTAGCAGATATTTCAAACTAATTTTGTTTTATTTTTTTCTGTATACGTATACGCAAGAGAGCTAAAAATGTCGAACCCTTGGTATATTTCAATATTTCCTTATAGGACAACAATTTGGACCAACTTTTTATTAAAGGATGTCAAAAAATGTGCGTGGACATCGGGACCTTTAGTATAGGGCAAGTTTCTGAATAGCGCACATTCTGTATTTAATGGCTTTCAAGCGTTCGGGCACCAGACACTACAAAAGAAATAAAAAAAATCGAAATGCCAGCTTTTTTCTGTAAAGTTTAAAGAGGAAAACACATTAACCACTGCATTTGAGAAATGAACTTTGCAAAAAAAAAAATATACATATGACTATCATTTTTGTTATCTTTTATTTGAAATTTCATGATCACTTTTTGAAATGTTTCTATAATTTTTTTTTAAAAAGAACTTACAATAGATACATTTTATTGTGCCCATATTCGCGATCAAGCACAGCAGGAATGTTTCTTCATTTTGATTATTGGTTGGAGGGATATTTTTTCTTGGAATCCGGATATACTTTCACTCAAGCATATTTTGTGGAAATGTCAGATACATATATGTATATCTATAGAAAAAAATCATTAATTTGACAATTTCGAAGGCCGTTCAATTTTGTCTGCTTATAAAATCATTTATTTTATATTGTACAATATTTTTCCTTATTGGCTAATAATTTCAGTTTAAATCTCATTATAGATGAAGGGCAAAATCTGACTCGTATAAGACGATATCTTCTCAAACTTGCACACCACAGACAGTTCCATTTGTAATTAATTCGTTTGTTCTCTCATCTCCTTCAAGTTTTCCATTAGAAAATGTCAGTAATAAAAGAGTATTCCACTTAATTTATGACTTTGCCATAAAATAGGCTTTTCCCTCTTTCGATGTTAGCAATTACGAGTCATTGTTCTCGACCATTACATGACCAATGGAAAAATTTTTCCATCAAAAATGGCTGCAGGTGTTTCCAAGATTTTGTGATGATATATTGGATTTCTAGCATATATAGGATATAGCAATGTGACGAGCATTTCAAAATTCACAGCATTCCCTGGGAGACAGATTTACGAAGTGCATTTATGACATAGTGCCTTTCCGATTTCTGCAATTGAGAATTAAACTTGCTTTTGCTCATGCGCATTTACGGAAACTTGGAAGACACGTCCAGAAAAAATGGCCTCGTAAATCACGTGATTCCCTGCGCTCCGGACATCCGAGGAAATCCATACTCTGGCTCGAATTTATCATTGGTTTCGGAAATTTGGGGGGAAGAGACGAAGTATGTCCTCCAAAAATCGTGCTTTGCTTTAATCTAATCTACAGTGCCAAACTTGATTCAACATTGCTTTCTACAAATATCGAAATACTTATGCATAATTATACTATGGTTGAACTAATCTTCCTTAATGAAAATAGTTCACAAGAACATGTTTGAGTGTTTAAGTTATATAATTTGAAAATTTTCTGTAATTCAACCGAAGATAGATATGCACTACTTGTCAGTCTTTCTTATCAAGAAAAAACTAATTTTGAAAACGTCATTTTATTTCCTATTCTCGAAAAATGAATGTTTATTCTCGTATACATTTTGGTAACAAATCGAGCTACTTGTGTATCTGAAAATGTAATTAATTTTCAGTAAAACATTATTTGTGTTAATGATGACAGGCTATCTAATAATGAAACTTAATAACTTTCATTTCATATGTTAAATTATCCAAATGTAAGAATTAATATTTCCGTTGCTTAAATTTATATAGGAGTTTTGCAAATCTTATAATGGTAACTTTGTCATTGCCAACTTGCTCAGCTTTATATCGTTTCCCTTGATTTTTCGCCTTTATGAAATCTACCTCGAATGTGCATTCACCAACCAACGGTTATGTTTTGCAAAATGTCTCATTTGCATAATATCTATATAAAGGTGCACAGAAACGTCAAAGTTGGCTTCATGCTTCTAATACACTGGTGCAACAATCGTACAAGTCGAGACATTTGACAATAAACCGCTATTGTATTACTATGTCTGTATGCATAGCAGTAGATGAACAACCAGAATTTTTTGCATGGTTTTGTGTTTATTTCTATCTCCTTTTTTCTCATAAAACGTGGCTTGAATACGATTTTTTTCAGCTAAAGCACGGAACTTGTATTGTATATATCATGACAACAACCTGCGCTAGTGAAAAGCTGTAAGCCATCTGCTGCCTTATCGTGTCATACACCGAAAAACTTTATGTAAACTTTATAGCTACAAACGATGCGGCTAAAATGCGATAACTAAGCATGTCTCATACAGTTTTTTTATAAAAAAAAATCCAGGACCTTGTAAAAACCGGCTTTACGATTCGGTTAGTTTAGTTGAGCCAACAATCTGGATTTTTTTTTTTTCGTCATTGGGTATATTGATAAGTATTGATTATTTCCAGCAGGCACAATCTTCTCCACCGTTGATTCCAAACGAGATGTACACACATACCACCACTATACCAAAAATCGATAATTTAAAATGCCTTCTTGCTTTCAAGCGCTCCTAACTTGTCACTTGTGGGTTGTGTACATGTAACCATCTCAAACAATGCCGAGCTATGTTAGAATGCTTCTTCACAGTGCTTGTTGGCAGTGAAAAGGTGTTTACAAAAAGAAAAAAAAAATGTAATTCACCACGGTCATTCAGGATTATTCAAATGTTGCTATAACAATGCCAAGATTCCCCCAACTTGCAAAAATAACGGGGTTTCGCCAACATAAAGGGTATATACTACCAATGTTATTATTAAGTTCCATAAATGCTTGAGACTTGTATCGTGTGCCAATCTAATTATGCAGGATTTTTTTTATAGCCAACACTATTAAATTGGTATTTGTTTTTTGAATCACACTGCTTATATTGATTGCTTTAACGTGAAGTTTACATGCGAGTTCTACTAAGAATGTTAATGCGAGTCGTTAATTCTTTTGGATTTGAAGAGGATGTTCTACTTAGAATAATACATAAAAAATACACGACTTGGGTTTATTATAAAATGTTAAGATTTTAAATCTTAAAAAAGATTTCAGTTTTTTGTAATGTAGTTAATGACTTGCGGTATTAAGTCTTTGACAAATATCAGTATGTAACTTTCATTGTGCAACTTTAAATTTTAATTAATGAATTCCACAAACATGAATGCGGTTATTAAATACCTTAATGGAAAAATGCTCTTTTAAGCATTAAAATAGGTGCTGTACTACATTTTGAAGAAATTATTATTCCAAACGAGATTGTCTATTGTAGTTTCATTGAATTTATCCTACATTTTTATGAAAATAAATGGATTAGTTAAAGTCTGGTGTATGCCCTATAGCTAAAAAATGATCATGGAATATCTAATTGCATCAAAATGTGACTCTCCTGTACATTGCATATATATTTCAACGTTTGACTACCCGTAGGCTGACTTTCCCAGTAGAGAAGCAGTTTCGGTATTGGCGATTTTGAACCCTCTTACATGTAATGGGGTGATGATCTTACGAAATGCACTCAGATTTTAGCCTCGAAGATTATTAGCTATAAAAAAGTTTATGATCACTTCTAGATTTTTTTTTGCCGTTTAGAAATACATTTTTCCGGTTCGATTTCGTTTGCTTCTGACATATACACGGAGCTAAAATAGATATATATATAGAGTAATCTTTTTATACGAAATTACATCTTATTTTCTAGTTCAGAATGCTACTAAAATTACTCCAATATTACAGTCAAGCCCCTATTCTTTCTCTGTAAGTGATATTTGCGCTAAAGGCATTAGTTGGCTACCTCAACTGATCAATAACTATACGCTGTTTCACTCCATTACCCTATATATTAATGGACTTTAAAGGTGACCGAATATATTACATAAACAACTGAAGATGTAGAATTTCTTATTTAAAATGAATTTATTTTGATGATTATGATGCTTTTAAAAAATTCGTTGACCTGGCTAAGAGTATTATAATAGACCAACATATTCTTACTTGATTGTATCAAAAGTTTCAAAGTTGTGGCTTGTTTAGCTTGATAAAATCTTCTCTATCAACTTGATGTGTCTAGTAATTCAGTACAAAAAACAAACAAAGAAAAAACTCTGATTTTTTTGTTGTGTATTCTGATTAAATTAAGAACATATTTTCATTGAGATTATCTTTTACTTTTTACTTGCATGCACTATAAAAAGATTAAGTAGTGTAGCATAACGTATTCATGTTTCATGTGCTTTTATAATTAAAATATAAAAATCAAATTATTGTAACTCAATTTGTGTAAGGAAACACTTATTCCTATTTGACAATGTCTTCCAAAAAAGTCTTCAACGTTATTTCGCTAACTCGTATCTAGGTATAGTTGTTATTTGGTAACATTTTGCTTCACTTAGTTTTTTAAAAAAAATATTTTCAGTAGTTAACTTGAATTGTAAAAAAATGCTAATGTTCCATATTTATTGATATTTGGGAGGTAAATGCAAATGCAAAAGTAATACTCAAAAAATGAATTATAAAATGGTTGATAAAGTAATGGAATTTTACGAAAGAATGAAATAATTTTAAGATAGTCCAAGTTTGGATAAGCTTTTTCATCGATTTCTTAGGTTGAAATTTTAACATTGTTGTATACACATATGCTTCATGTGTACACGAGTCATATTGGCCGGATTAACATCTGCAAAAAAATAATATAATAAAAGCAGCAAAAAGTCGAATATGTCAAACTCACTTGGCTGGCATGGCTTTAGTTTACTTGGCAAGCAAAAACAATTTGTTGATTTCAATTTTGCCATCTTTGCAGTAACTCGACAGTTTTTGTTTAGCCATCAGATCCTCGTGTTTCCAACTTTTATAGACTCGCCACAGTTAGAAAAGAAAAACTGACAAAAAAACTCCAAAAAAACATGTCGTTTTCAGTTATTCACGAAGCCGCATTTGCTGACAATTGGCAATATTTTAAAGTTGCAGGATCTGACTACTTATATTGGCTCTACCTTCATTTTCTGCCAGTTTCCAGAACCAATGAAAGAGTGGCTAAATCGATCCGCCAAAGCAGCGTGAGCAGCAACTGTGCTAGGTGGCAGCGGAGGCACTTTTAACCTTCCTTCCTTCCTTCTACTACTTTGCCATTTGCAGTGCTAGTTCAGTGCGATTCTGATGCACATTTTTACGGCGCTTCGATAGTGCGGCTCATTGTGTGCCTCATTTCAGCGATGCTAGCTAAAGGATACGCCTCGTGGACTCAGCAATACGCCTGTGCAGCGCCTACATCCACAACAACAAGTTGCTCTCAGTGGTTAATATCGATATCAGCCTATTTTTGAGTTTTTGTTCTCTTTGTTTTTTAGTTGTTGGTTGTTTATACTTCCTATGTTTGTCATTGCGAATGTATTGCATGCTTTGTACAGTTTTGTTTAACGTTGAAAATTGTCATGAGTTTCTAAAAAAACTGTCAACGCCTTTAAGATGCATTGTACCCTGTCCAAGATATTTTTGATGCAGATTTTGTACTGCACATAATCTCAACAAATTCCTATCTTAATCGATTATCTGTAAAATCACTTCATCGTTTTCATATTTGATGGACCTGGTAAATTATACAATTGGGGTTCAGTTTATTTGCAATTTTTTGTTACTTGCATTGGGGGGTGTTGTATTTTGGTTATCCTTGACAAGTATTCTTAAATACCATCCTGGTTGTTTTTGATTAACTAAGTTTGTAAATTGTTGGGAGAAATAGAGCTAACAATGTGAAGTCAAAACTTTATTCTTCTTGGACATAAAATAGACTTCTACGATAAGTTTCCAATTTTGTCATGTTCATGACATTTAAGGACATATATTATAACAATGCAATAAAGTTCAATTATTGTTGACTAGACACTGCTTGGTTTATATCCTCTGGCTTATTCGTGTAAACAATTTTGCATTATTGCCAGATTAATCAGAAAAGTTGTATTTTTGGAAGTTGAGCCAACAGATTGGATACCTGTTAATGAATTCTAATTGTCTTGTTTTTGTCTTTTCAGATTAGGGCATCAAATCCCATTTCTCGCCTCAGCAATATTTGACTGTCACCGACCATTTTCCGTGGTATCTGAATCCGTTTTCTGGCTTAGCAACTGTATTGTGAAATGGAGTGCATTGCGAGGTGGCTTATCGGCAATCCAATTGCACACTATACGAACCGATTCTTGGGATTACTATAAAAGCTAGTCATTTGATTGCTTTCTATATATATGTGCCCATCAGTCATCAATTTTTTTTCTTCTGCTTCTTCTGTGCCACATGTCCACATTCAAAGTTTATATAAGATGTCATATGGGCGACTGGCCTCCAGGCTGGCATGATTGCAGCAGCTCTGCCATTGATGCCGATGTTTTCACCAGACTGGTCAGTGGGAGTATGAACAATACACTTCTTCCACACATTTTGTTGGGGATGACCTCGTAATTCGGTTTCTGAAATGGACGTGCATAAAAAGCAGCCATTTTAATGTCGTTGATAACCATTTTCCCAAATCACCTCCCTTGCCATCGACTACGAGCGTGTGTCTTCGAAGGAGCCATCAGCTAAATGCACTATCAGGCGTGAAAAATGCTCTTTTTCTCCAGGGAATCCTCTTGTGCCAAGCATGAAATGCCATGGATTGCTGTGATGCTGTCGCTGCTTTTATTTGGACTTATTGGACACGGGACAGGGATTGACCCCTGGGACGTCTCGGGCCTAGACTACGATCTCGGTTCTCTCATCTTCAATGGGGTTTACGTCCCTCGACACCATGTTCGGAGAGGTCAAAGAGCAGCTGGGGGACCCACAAAAAAGGAAACCGGGCTGAATTTCACGTGGCCATTGAAAAGAGTGGCCACCATTGAAGGGGATATCATTTTGGGTGGACTGATGATGGTTCACGAGAGGGAAGACACTATTACGTGCGGTCCTATCATGCCCCAAGGGGGCATCCAGGCCCTGGAGATTGCCCTTTTCACTTTGGATTACATCAACAGCCGGCAGGATTTTTTGCCGGGAATTACAATCGGAGCTCACATTCTGGACGACTGTGATAAGGATACGTATGGTTTAGAGCAAGCTGTGGACTTCATTAAAGGTAAGGGATCATTTTTTTTCTCCCTAGAGATATTCTTTTCGTCGATTAAATGACAGGCGTGGTCTAATTTCGCGAGCCCAGGAGTTATTTAGGAAATTGGGGAAATGTGATATTGATTAAAAAATAGTCACTACTAGTGTTTGTGAAGTCTCCGGAAGATACTCTAGATATAAGAAAAATTACTCCCTCATTGTCATTGATTGCGGTTAGATTTCAATGACTAAACTGTATGTTAAATCCTTTACTTTGAGTGACAAAAATGTACATATTAAAACAACTCAAATATGGGCTTGAGGTTTTGTTTATCATTTCCAAACTATATCATTACGCTAATCTGATGAGATAGTTTGACGGTAATCTGCAGATTTGCGTCACAAATGGCAAATCATTGTTTTTATTTTATTATTTTCAATGAAAACATTTTTTTTAAACTATCATTCACATCTTAGCAGTTTTGTGGATTGTGTGTCACCATATTTGTTAACAGTTCCACAGTTCTAAAAGTGCGTATCCACCAAAAGAAACATTAGACACAAAAAAACACACATTGATGTGTCCAGAAGTGTTTGTGAAACAATGTGTCGAAAAACGGCCATTTTCTGACACATTTCGTGTGTCCTGACGATCGCTCTAGAGGCGGTCTGGATCAAAGGAAATTTGCGACACATGTTTCGAAAAACATGCTGGAAACTTTGTTTCAATGTTTTAGTATGTGCATGCTTCTTTTGGTGGATACCGACCTTTACAACCTTCTTAAATTGCCTTTTTAAGTCAAGTGCATTGGGGCCTACTGTAATTGAAGCCTCTGTTGAATTACTTTAAATTCTTTGACTACGTACAGTATAACACATATTTTCAATGTTCGAATGTGTTCATATGTATAGGGGTTTGGGTTAACATCTGCTTTAAGTGGGATAGGAAAACCAATTTAGGTGGATTGAAGAGAATGACTATAATTTCGATCACTGCATGCAGGTCGTGGCATTTGGTTTCATTTTGGAGCCATACGAGAATCTTATTTATGAAATGAGAATCTGGAAAAAACAAAAGTTCGATTTTTGTTTTGAGCCAATGAGGAAGAAAAACAAATAGGATGAATAAAATAATGATTGAAAGTTCTTGGAACATGAAACAGCATTCTAATCATACCTGCATGTCAATTTCCATTCTTGAATTACTCCTGCAAAAATGTATCAAGCGGTATATAACCATAAACGAATTCAAAAAAATATGGGTAAATTTTAGAAAGCAAAATTACATAAACAGTTGTCCTTCAGTAACGTTTTGACAAAGCAATGTGCCGCTTCGACCTTCCAATCTAATGGAAACATCTGCGAAATTGAAGCTTTTAATTAAGTCATATACTGTATAATGTGCAACATATGTACATGCATATTTGATAGAAAGATGTAGTTGAATATGTGCATGAAAAGTATCAGTTGAAATCAAATTACTAATTAAAAAACTGGAAAGGAACTTGATCAATTTCGACTCGGTGCATGGTACATATTCAGGGCTATAAGAAAAGAAAATCAATTAAACGTTTAATGAAAAAATGAATTTAATCATCTCGTTTGTATTACACGTTGAATTGAACTCTTGGTATACTTGAGGGTTTTCACCAATCCAATAATACATGTTTTTTAATCAGGACATTGTAAAATAGACATTTAGATATTCGTATACCTCACATTTCCAATTCAATTTTGCGATGACTGTATATGCAATTTCTTCTTTTTTCAACTTATTCCAATCATCTGTCAATTTAATTTATGGCTGACCCCAAAAATAAATTTACATTATTTTCATCCGTCAAGTATTGTAGTCAATTATTTATTATCCCTGATAGGCTCACCGTAGGCTCCTGTAATTTAATACCTTAATAAACGAAGATGTAACGGCTCAATCATGATTACTGATTAAGTCGTTCCCGTGGCTATTCGCTCTTTGACAACTACGAGTGTGTGATATAAGATACCATTATTTCCTTCAATATTTATGTGTGGATGAACAACGGTTTCGTGAGAATGTCCAAGAGCACCACTATCTCTTGCATATAAGCTATTTAAGGCATCTTTATTTGTTATTTAGCCAATTTACCGGAGCACTGTTTACTGTTTTCTTGTATAATGCAACGAATCTACACATTTTATAATCATGTATACGTGTATATTTGCAAGGTATATTGCATGTCCAGAAGGCATTTGAAATACTACTGGACATAGATTGTCTTCGTGTAAATATTTGAAAGTTAGAATCCACTATATATTTTATTCAGTTTAGACCTTTTGAAGTATAGTGATCAATGATGCAAAATACTGGTACATATATTTTATTTATGCGTGTAAAGTTGAGAGGGTCATGAAGCTGATGAAGTATCTGAAATTGTATATTATTTGAGAGACAAACACTACGAAATCAGAAGCTGCATTTCCGAAAAAGATAAATTTGAAATTTATTTGTGAAAATGATCGGAATCATAGTTTGCAAATAGTACATTATACCAAGTTGTGTTTAATTTTGTGTAATTTCACTTGATATTTATGCAATAGGATGGGCTTTTTCCCTCCCCTTGCATATCCAGTTGTTCTATACGACATTTAAACGACAACTACACACTGAGTCATAAAAACGTAGAACCCAATAAAAAAAATCGCTATATCGTGAAAAATGCTTCGCTTTAAGTGAAATTTGGCACCTACATAAAACAATAGTGTTGGAACAAAAAACCTCTTCCTAACATGCGACAAATTTTGGATTTTTTTTTTTCAACTAGACGCGGTGCGCCCTCCCAACCACTGGCCACCAAACAATCTTGACTTGAATCCAGTGGGCTACAAAATTTGGGGAGTTCTCCAGGAAATGGTTACAAATCGAAGATTAATGATATCAGAGACTTGAAACTATACGAAAAGAAAACTTGGATAGAACTCACCAGCGTATAATAGATTTGGCAATCAAAGAATGGTGTGTTAGTCTCCGGGCTTGTTTAAATGCCACAGGAGAACATTTTGAGCACATTTTATAAATCATTTGTGTTCCTACACTTTTGTTCTATGTAAGCGCCAAATTTCATTTAAATCAAAGCATTTTTCACAAAGTTGTGATTTTTTTATTAGGTTCTATGTTTTTATGACTCGGTGTAATTAGTAAAATCACGTATCACCTCCGTGTTTGATTCCACCTGTATTAATATTTTTCCTGGATTATGTTTGTAGGCAACTTTATAAAGCATGACGGTTTATTGCAACGCGGCCTTGTATTCCCTGCAGATTTAGACAGCTGAGTAATTGGACCTTAATTTATGTCCACAGTGGGCAGTATATTCAACCAGTGCAGCAGAATGTAACTTTGGCCTGTTTTTCAGGCCTTTTCGTCTATGTCCTAATTCACCATAATTAATTACAAGCCAACTCCGTGTACCGTATAAGTCAAGTTGCGTGTTTCCAGAAGTTAAATCCCTGCTATGGATTTCGCATGCAAAACTAGATGTTGGCTTGTTTTGTATTCATTGAAGGTTTCTCGTTGAACATCTGCAACCAACGAGAGCAATGCGCTTTTAATCTAGAAGATGAAAAACGTGTCCATTTTGCTACGAGTCCCTTTTCACTAGTCTTCTCTATGACCATACTCAAAACTTTGAAATATGCCTCATTTTCCGTCTACTAAATTCTTGTAAAAGCTGTCTACAAGCGCTAAGGCGTCCTGAATTTTTCAAGCTCAAATATTTTCCACAAGCTCTCATTGAATGGCTTTTTCCAATTTTTCTTCATTCGTGTCTTCATTCCCTCATGCAAAATGTATGTATTGAAATCGCTGGAAACGCATTACACAGGCTTCATTTCTACGGAAGAAAAACATATAACAAATGGTAAACTATATTTGAAATTTGACTCTAATGCGCTGTAAGTTATTAACATTTATTTACTTGAAGCAATATCAATAGGGCCACATACCAGGCAGGACTTCACAAGTATTTTTTAGTCGGCTGAGAACGATTTTACTAAAGTATCCAGATCAGCATGCTTTGAATGCGAAAACAGAAACGAAGTAAACCCCTTTTGGGATATTATATTTAGAAGGGCATGCTTGTGTTGCATTTATGGGGACAAAAGCAATGAATATTAAATTTCTTTTTGTATGGAAAAAAATCTAGGATTGAACCATAGTTTTGATTGCCAACGTCCTCAACTGTTTAAAATAGAGGCTTTGTTTTCAACAAATACTAAACATTCTATGTCGAAGAAAGTATTTTACAGACCAAGAACTCATTCAATGTATTATAAGTCGACGGATCATAAAAGTAGACCATTTTGAAAATCTTTATAAAATTCAGAATTGCATTGTTGAGATGCATTGTGATGCACTTAACTTTATTATATGCTTCTCAGACAATTTTCAGAAACAAGGCTAAGATCTTTTTGAATGTGCGACTCTGTTAGGGTGCACTAAAGAACTGCCATAGGTCTAAATTACATGAACGCAAGAACTTAACAGTTGTAAATCAACACATTTAATTATGGCAAGCCTATAAAAGCGCTCGATAATTTTAAAAAATAGACCAGAGCATTAGACAGCCAGTTATAAACTAAGCCGCAGATATAATTGCATGTTGGTCTCTTTGGCCTAATTGTTTGGAACCTATTCTAGGAAGTAGAGAGCGGGACATTTATTTAGCAGATCCTTAATTTTATGGCCAACTTATGGTCATTTAAACCCTAATGTCTATTAAACGATATGCAGGTCCTTACGTTTACCGAGTAGTGATAGTTTCCCTTGTTTTTCAAACTTACTGTGGACAAGGAAATCTGAGGAAGTCTCTTATGGTAATTGAAGTATTTGTCATTACCCTAGTTTTATAGCGTCCTTATTACTTTAGGGCCTATTATTTTAATTAGTATTTGCGTCAAAAGTATTTCTAGCGTACAGTGTTTCATGTGTGTACATGCTTCATGGTTCATTAATCCTTTCTCTTTGGAAACTAGCTTTTGCAATGAGAACAAACTTTTTGTTTTCATGACGTTCATGGCACTTTTGCTCAAAATATCACGTCTCGTTTAACATTGGTTTAAAGTTTTCTGGATAAGTGGGGAAAACATATTAAAGAACTTTTTCTTGTACTACATGTACATGCCAAATCACTATTAGCAACAACCACCACGTTAACCACGTTGGGAATTGCATATGAAACCCAGATCTCCCAATTGCAAATTTTATTTAGTTGCATGACAAGTTTTGATTGCTTTCCTAATTATCCATGCGTAACACATATCACACTATTTAATTTGCTTATTTTATACGTGTGTTTCAATTAAAAGTCTACATGCTGTTACAAGTTGCTTTTTAGGTACAGTGTATATACTGTAAAGCGTTTACCATCTTTAAACTTAATAAATGTTCTTTTACCATGTGTGAGTGGGAATGTGTGTTCAAATAATAATGGAAACACGAGTAACACTAAGGATCAAATATTATTGTCAACGCATTCTTTTCGTAACATAATAGCTTCTACTATATGTATTGGTTGAGCATATACATTATATCAAGGCGTTTCAATTTTCTATGTGGAAAGTCTTTTTTTTCTACTCCTTCAGGCTTTTTTTTTCTGGTCTGGAGACAAACAAAAAACTACTAATGCTCTGTATAGACATAAAATTCATACCCAAGGCGAAACAAATTTACTCGCACGTGTCACAATATGAAACATTTCCATTTTCCATGCCATCGGAAATAAAAATATATGCGCTTGTCATTTTTTGAACTGGAACAGTTATTGTATAGTTCTCATATTTTTTACTATTGATTCACATCACCAGGCAAAGTGGATTTCATGGAATCCAAAAAAAAAAAAAAAAAAAAAAAAGTTTATTATTGCAATCTGGCTTTCTTTTGTTCCCAGGTTTCCTATAAAAAAACATGCTTGTTCTCTATATCTACACTTAAAAGGAGGCTTTGTTTGTACGTAAAATTCCAATAGAAAATTTTCCAGTTCATTAAATCATATTCTTTGCTCTTCCGTTTCTGCTACTTTAGATGGTGCAAAAGATATAACTGTGGTCGATTAAAATAATATCGACCCGGGCTATATTGATGTACACATGGGGCGAAAAGCACTTACCGTTCTCACATTTGAGATGTTAATTGTGTTAAAGAAAAATGGATAGCGTGTACGCAGTGCTTTTCAGAAAAATTGCTATATTGTTTTTTACCTGCCTAAGATCCACGTGCGAATACACGTACCGGAAATAAATTTATATTTCATGTTTTGCAATCAGTCCAATTATTTAACTCGCACGTTCAATATCTTATGCAGCTAATGTACATTTAATTGAAGCACGCTATTTCCTAAATAGATACATTTGCCTTGAAAACTAGCTTAATGTGAAAAATGATCATGCATGTTTAAATAAAGCATGATTAAGCATTAATTCATGTCATTACACGTAATTGAACTGTAATGTATCTGAAGTTTTACTTCGAAAGGATGAAGCCATCTATTTCTATAATTGATGGTGTATCTTGCTAGGGTCCAGTTAACATTTTTTCCCCTTCATTAATTGTATTAGGAAAGATTTCGGTTTCCCGTATTAGTTTTTTTTTTTTAAAAATGTAACGGGTTGTATGACAGTAAATGCTGTTCCTTCCTGTATTTTGAAATTAACTCGACTCTCATTTTATATTTGACAAACAACTTGATGCACATAAAACAGTATGAATAGAGAGTAATGTAGTAAGACAAGAGCTGATACAGAATGTATGAGATAAAGTCCATTTTATTCAGGGTTTAAGATACATTACCTCAACATAACCATACAGTTGTTTTCCTTGATGTTTAGATTAAATAGTAGGGGGTAACATTTAGCTATGTTAAATATATCTGCAACTGATAAAGCACAAGTGTGATGTTGATCTTGTTTGAAATTTAAATAAATAAATAAACCAATGCGTTCACAGTTGCCATTTGCGTACTGCTTTAATGCATGGAATTATGCACTCAATACGTAATGTATTCGCGGTGATATCCAGCGACAATATCAAAGCTAAAGTGTAGTGTTTAGTTGGAACCTCATTGGCGTAACTCCCAATAGACTCAATAATTGACATTGGATAATATATTCAACGTGTCACAGATTGCAGGCCTATTCAAATTAGCCTCTGATAGATAATCCTATAAAATGATAAATAAGTTAAAATCAAGTTAACCTAAAGGAATGTTGTAGTTCAGAAAGTACCTAAATATTCGTTCATATAGCAAATTTAAAGGGAAAGTTGAACTCAAATGCCACTATAATCGTTATTATACTTGTTTTCACCCTTATACGAATAAAATATCTTCCGTATCGTAAAGCCTGACATGTGCTTTATTAGCACAATTAGATTTATCTAAGCATTGTTTATTTGTGTTATCTACACCGAAGCTTAACTTAATGATAAAAACATGATTCTTCATCTGATCTGATTACCATTTCAGACGATTTTATGGCCTCGGTTCCGATTTATTATTAAGCCGAGTAATCCTACGAACATAATGCTAGCACATATATAATAAATGCTTTGTGGCGAGTCAGACTGCATTAAATTTCTCGTTATTTGTAACAATGGAAGATAGACATTACTTGTCTGCCAGGCATAGATTATTGGGTTCAAAAACAGAAATTGGAATTAATATTTTAATCAAACAAATCTAGCTTAATTTTAATACTATTGTTGGCATTAATAAATTAAATAACTTAATTTAACCAACGCACTGTCTTGGACTGCTGCATTTTGAATTAGTTGAATTAATATAATGCACATTGAATTTGTACACTAAATATACCTTCCAAGAAATTTAAAATTCTAATTAATCTTGCATGGAAATCCTATATATCCATTATTCCCTAAAGGTCCTTATTCAAACAAAGTATACTTCATGTATTTGGATCCTTCTATTTTGCTTGAATAAGTCTGTTCAAACGAAATGTCTATACAGTCCAATTTTCTCCATAAATTTTAATAATCTAACCTTTGCCAAGTTTAGACTCATTCAAAGCATGCTTAAGATTCACCTACGGCCATGTCCTATTAGAAGTCATTATATTGATTCTGAGATTTTCCTGCTCAAATGATAATTGGATTATTGTATGGGTCTTAACCGATATTTTCCCTTTAGTAATAGTTTATGTACCCATACTATACTTTATGCTTTATTTAATTTTTCGAGATGAATTTCCAACGAACGAGTCTCTGATTCGCCCGAAGACACGTTTTGCAAAGATGATTTTCAGTTTGATTGTTCTATCAACAGCCACTTTAGTGCTAATAATATATACGTGCATTTGCTAACGTACCCCTCACATAACAGCATATCAATTTAATGTATGCGTGAAATGTGTGATTTATAATGGCATGCTGATAATTAGCCTACAGGTGAAATCAGTTCTATGTATTGGATATCCCTACGGCGAATTAATTTGACTGTCAAATCATATGAATAATGAATATCACAAGATCACGAACTATAGTTAACTTCATTGAAATGGATGAATAACATTAAGATATATCTTGAAAGAACTTTCGTAGTCCTTAAAGATCTGAAATAATAACTAGCCATGATTATAGTTAGGATTTTATTATGTGGTTATGTTTGTTTCTTAATTTTTTAAACTGCCTTCATTAGTTTGAAATTACATATACTGCACATAGAACAACATTTTATTTTTAAATTAAATTTAAATTTAGAATTGAATACTTTTATATTTTTGGGATTATTTGATGTTTGCGAATTATGAGAACAAATTATGCTTTGATGATCAAAAATATGGAATGCGTTTAAATTTGTGGGCAGTGACTATACCTAAATTAACGATGAAAAATGTTTTAAGGAAAAGCATAAGACAAATACAGAAAATATGTACTTTTGAAAATGTTTTTAACTTTCTCAAATTGCCTCCATATGACTAGAAAACATTTATCAAAAGTGTTTTGAGCGGTTGTACATTCCTTCGCAAAGAAAATGAGAGACCTTAAGTAACTTGAAAATTGATCATTTACCATCGCTAACTTTAAAATCCCTTTTCTTCTTTTTTTTTACAACTGCTTTACCCCCTCTGATGCAGCTTTCCTTCTTACATACAAAATAAAAGCATTGCCATTAGCATTTTTACATGCAAAAAAAGCCAGTGGGATGCAAATTACTGAAGATTGCATTTGAAGGAAATGATTATACAAATTTAAATAGCCAGCATGCACGAGACGAGAGTTTTTCAAATTGATCATTTCTTTCTGTTTGTGGAAAAAAAAGATTGATGTTGGTGGATTAAAACTTAAAACTTTAGAAGAATGCACTACATGTATTAAAACTCTTAGGGGCCATTCAAAAAGAACTTCCTCAAGAAAGGGGGTAGGAGTGGGTCTACTGGCGTATGGACACCATGTGGACAAGGGGAGGACATCTTATAAGGTGGTATTGTCCAGTTTTCGAATTGTGAAAGGTGAAAAGAATCCCCAGTCTCAAATTATTTAGTTTTTGAAAAGTTCGGAAAAGTCGGAAATCATTCACAAATTTGTGTTTTGAACCAATTTTATGCTGGAATTTTCCTTAGAAGTTAGGAAATTTCCGTTAATTATCAAAATCAGGAAAAATGTCGTGAAATTAGTATCGATGCGAGTGTTTGGAGATTTGTAGGATGGGCCTTTGTATGTTCCAACACATTTTCTGGACACTTTACTTTTCAAAAATATTAA
>JAQGBW010002706.1:0-18790 GCA_034698625.1 Julus scanicus
TTGTTGTCACTTCCAGAATTGTAAAATTCACTTATATTATTGCATAGCAGAATTTCATTAAAATTATCGAATAAAAACAAATACAATCTTAATAAAGTGAATGAAAAAACTGATTCAACATTGGGAAAAAACAAAAATGTGAACATGTGAAAAATGTGGTTAATTAAAACAGGTTAGGGTTTTTACTATGTTTCGTAAAGGGTTGAAGATGAAAAACTTTTTTTTATCTTCAAACAGTTTTTTTCAAATTCACCCGCCAAATCATGGAGGTAATTCTGCCCCACCCTGTACTTGTTAACAATAATCCAAACTTAATTTGGTATGATCAAGCATGGATAAGATTGTTAAAAACAACTTGGACATGTTTGATATGTTAAAAAAGTTGTACTTTAAATACACAAGGTAGTCCATGAAAATATTTGAAATTTTAATTTTTTTATTATTAACTTTACTGAGCTGGTTCCAATTAGTGACATTAAGTGTCAATTTATGAGCACAAAACATGAAAAAGATTTAAAATTAAACAATAAATAAAAAAGATATGACTGAAACACAAAAGACATGCTTAAAACTTAATTCACTTAAGGGGCAGCACAAAACATGTTTTCGAGCCACCGCGGTAACATCAATAATGAAAAAGTTGGAAGCTCTTAGTTGCTTATTGAGCCTCTCTTTTACTGTAAAAGGCATAGTTTTTGCCCTATTTCGGAGGGTGTCCAATGTGCGGAGGTGCCCAGATTAAAGAGGTGGTTGCGTAAAATGCTCGGCAGCCAAACGCCTGGTAGCCAGTGGCGCGATGATGACGTTTTATAGTCGCTCTTATCGTTTTTATGCGCACTCGATTCACGAATTAGGCCTAAAATTAAAACGTACAGGGGTGGCACTAAAAACAAAACTTTAAACAATTTCAACAGTAATGCTCTCAAATGATCCTGTTTTCTAAGATTTCTTCAAATTGTTTCATATTTTGTATAATTTATGAAAATAATAGTACAAAAAACACGAATTTTGTGGGGTCCATTCCTGTCATAAAGTACCTCATCATGTGGGGTAACTTTGGGGTTTTTCAAGCTATATTCCTAGTGAAAAATGATATAGGGCCATTTTCCATATAATTCTGAGACCATTTCTGGTCATATATGGCGTTTAATGCCCATATATGGAATTGATATACTTCCCACTTACAAAATCCACCAAAATTAGTTAGGTCCTTTGCAATTATTCATTTGGGAGTTAAATAATAAGAAAATTGCAGAAACTTAAGTTTGGGTCAATTCCAAAAATCCCAAACATAATCCGATTTCCAGTGCTTTCATTGGTCACCAAACTGTGACTGAAGTGTGTGAATCTACAAATGACTGAAAAAGGCCCTTTGAAACCCGTTTAAGTCATTTCAACTGGACAAAACAATGACTGGCCCAAAGTTAACCCTCTCTAACTAAAAAGTATCCAAATTTTACGATTTAGATGTTGTTTTTTTTTTTTTAATTACTAAATGAATATTTTATCCTTTTTTAAATTATTAACGAATATTTTATCGTATTTTTCAACACGTAAATATATTAAAGTTAACAAATAAACAAACATAATAGAGAGTTTAAATAAACGACCGCTGTGTGGCGCTAATGCATCTACCGCACCCAGGCCTCGTGACGTCATTGCACGTGACGTCAACGTCGTTACGTCACACGCAGTCAGCTGTTCCAATACGAGCCCCAGGACACATTTTTTAAAGGAGATTTTTAGTTTTTTCGTTTTCCCCACACAAATAAACACCGGAAAAAATTACTCCGGATCATCGTATTCGCTATATTTATTATATTTGCAATAGGACTTAAGCTAAGGTCTTACCATCCGTAAATGGAACGCTGTACAAGTACACGGGCTTTTCCTAACGGTTAGGAATACGAAAACCGTATCCTGTCTATCCTGAGAGCATCGAAGGACATACTAACAACTTATTCAATGCTTCATTTTCAGACAAACTATTCAATTTAAGAGCATTATTCACTCAAATTAAATTATTTTTCTAGTTTTCGTTGAAGCGACGGCCATCTTGTTGTTCCAAATAAAAAATAGAATGCGACAGTTCCACGGTTACGTTCTATTGTGTCTCGTGCAGCGCTGCGCGTGACGTATTCCTAACCACGTATTGGAACGATCGCATTAATTAGCGTTTAAAATGTAATTAATTGGCTATTAAATCGCAATTAATCAGTAAAATGACCGGGTAAAGATCGGTTAGATCTATTATAGTTGAAGCAAAGTCGAAGAAGTAATGAAGTACGCGGAGACGACAACAGATTTACAGGTTATGCCGTTCTATGGTTGTATGGTTAGGGTTTTCACTCTTAAGCCTTGGTGAAACGGTTAGGAATACGTAAGGTGTGAATTTTATAATTTTTTTTTCATCTATGTAATTTTAAAGTGTTTTCAAAAGGAAATGTAGAAAAACAACGTTATTTTTCCATGGAAACTTATAACTATAGACTTGCATAAAGTTAACGCAGTAACAATTAATGTAATATTGCCTTTGCTGAGAACCTAACTAGCCTAAACGAATGTTACCTAACCAACGTGTATTTTAGACAATGGTCAGTGTTTTAAAAGGGCAACAAACGTGTCCCAATTATACTCGGAATCCAGTGCTATCTAATTTTTAAGCTTCCTGTGCAACTTGGACCGTTTCCCCACAGGGGATTTTGATAATTAATTTGATTTGAGTGCACACGAGCACGTTAACCGAGGTCTAAAGGTTAGTTATTTTCCTTCCTTTTTAATAAGATATCGTTTTTCGATGTCTATCTCAACCGGACTTCGAACACACGTATAGTTTTGAACAACGTGTGAAATCAGCTTTGACTTTTTCTCCCTGCCTGGATTTTCACTATCTTTTTCTTCTTCTTCTTCTTACTCTAATTAATTCGTTTTGTTTTCCTATCGAAATGGATTTGTTTTTGGCGCAGAGAGGAGGACGAGTGTGTCGTAAGGAGGGCTTTTTTTTTTCCTTCAACGTGTGCGATTGCAGCGAATTTCTCACTGCTTCGTCCTCTGAAACAAATTGCGACACTTTTTGCCAACCGAAGATAATTTATTTGACATTTCGCGGAAATTTTCTGCAGTCAGAGAGACTGCTAGGAGGGGGAAAACAGTTCACTTTTTTTTATTTAGTAATTTTCAAAATAATCACTTTCGAAGTATAGGGATGGCGCCACTTTATACATACATGAAGTCATGCAGGGAAAATACCTCGTAAATGAATGTTTTGTTATTAAAAAATATTCATTTAAACCAAAAATTGATAGTTCTAGTGATTTCAATCACGTTTTTGAAGGTCACAGCGCTACAAATATGCGTTATCTTCATACGAGTTTAAATATTATAATTACGTATTATTACTATTTGAAATCGAAGATTAAATAACGAAATTTGTTGCTATGTTTTCATAATTTACATATTAAATTTGCATCCCGCGTATACTTTTTTATTTTTGTCCTTAACTAGACGCGCGTGAAAATCGAAATATAAATGAAACTAATGCGCCCAGGTTCAGGTGCGAAACGAAAAACGTGCTCGTGCCAACGTTTTATTTTCCATTTCTTTCATTACCAGATCCATTTTTATGAATTGTATTTTGCATAATTGTTTCATATTATAACTACAAGGACTACTTTATAGAAATTGGAGTGTTTTTCCTAATATTTCATCTTAAAATTTCGTTTTCGTTGAAAATTGAGATGCGCGTGAAAACCAAAACGCCGCGGGATCGAGTGCGAAGCGAAATGCATAGCTCGCGCTGACGTTCCATTTATTATTTGTGTTCCATAAAAACAAAATTCGCCGCCATTTTTATTTCGATATGTATTTTTTTTTTTTTTAACAGTTGAAATTTCAAGTTTTTCGGCAGTTGTTTCGAAGATTTCGGTTCGTTTTTGCCGCGGAATTCAACGAATCTTCCCCGAGCGAAAAGAGGATGGAGAAAGCAATAAATTCGCCCGTTTTCCAGCCTTTCGTACTCAGCATCATGCAAAGCTTTCCAAACAACTTTAAATAAAACTGGATTTGCAGCGTAAAAAAATGTGAAAAAGAAGATTCTTCGTAAATTCGATGAATTGCTGCCGTTTCGTCGCGACATATCGCCGGAAGAAGCGGACGGAAAATGACGGTAAAGACGAAAGGGAAATCGGAAAGAGAAAAAAAAGACTGGCCGTCATATTGGATCTACGTGTTGATGGCAACGGCCGTAAGAGGACGCTCGCACCCTGATACAATTAACCGTCAATAAGGGTCAGTCAAAAAGTTTATAAGTCTAAACTTTTCTCTGAATTTAAACAACATTTTTATGGATAACATTTATCTGGATTTCCAACTACTTCAGAAAGACCACTAAATCAGACAATTTCACTTTAAAATCAGTTTTAAATTTGGTGTTACTCAATTATAAAATTTGCATTTCTTGACAAAGTACTGACAATTTAGCTTTTTTTCTTGAATATTTACAGATATATGACCTAATTTTAAATAATTATGCTACTGCAGAAGTCACACGACCATGTCCGTGTCATCTACTGTATATTTTGTTGTTCTCAACGTGTTATTTACTGTATAGGTGCCTCATTCAGGAAAATATCCATGTCTCAGATGTTTGGAAGATTGGTTTGTGGAAAATACCTGCTATAATGATCATCAGAAGTTATGTGCCCTATCAGTCTATCACTGGGCCATCAGATAAGGGCTTCAGTCACAACATGCATCATCACAAACTAATGGGTTGTATATTCATGGTCTCCTCTTTCAAATTTATGTAGGTACTTTGAAGAGATTGTTTTAAAATGTTTGAAAATAACGCCATAATTTTCAAGTAAGTTTTTAGGGGCACCAATTTGGGGACTCGGAGGAGTATTGTATTTCAATCATGCCGCAGGATCCACTTTTTGCCGTGTCAGATTGTCCAGTAACCTTTAAAATCTGAAAACATGCTTCAATTTTCAACCAGTCAGGAATTATGCTTGAAATGTGGAAAAAAATATTGTAGTAATTCATCGTAGGAGGAGTTCTTGAAAATTTAAGGGACTCCTATTTTGTTTACGACTACTTATTTGTCCATTTTCACTTTTGTAGGTTTTAAGAAGTGGTTGATAAAGGTCCTAAAGCCACCGTGTAACTGCCTTTGTCACTCTCTACCTTAGGGACCTTACCTCGAAGGACTTTTTTGTTTATGATTACTTAATTATTTTTTAATTTTAAATTTTGTAGGTTCTACGAAGTGATTGCTAAAGGTCCTAAAGACCTCTATACTCATTGCATAATGAATGAAACTGCCTTTGCCACTCTCTACCTTAGGGACCTAACCTCGAAGGACTTCTATTTTGTTTACGACTACTTATTTGTCCATTTTAACTTTTGTTCTCTGAAATTCTAAAGGTTCTAAGAAGTGATTCCTAAAGGCCCTAAAGACATGCACCTACTGGATAAAATGGGACCTAACATCGAATAAAATGGCTGTATTTTAAAACCCATCGTCCTATATCTATGAGGATATGAAAGGGATAGATGAGGGTATAAACAAGGTATAACTGAGGCGGTGTCCTTTTCGAGTGACCCTTACCCTCGACCGTGCCGGTAGCGCCCCCATCCGTCACGAGGCGGAGCAACCTGTCCGAGGTGAGAATCGGCCGTCGTCCAATGAGCGTCGAGCAGGAAATGGACCAATGAGCTGTGAGATGTCCCCCGTGGCACTGTATTGGGGAGGTGAGGGGTGAGTGCGGTGCGCCCTGCCCCCTACAATAGCAAACGACTCACCGGTCGGTCGGAGACTCCGTCCGTGTCCCCACCCCCACGCCTCCCCACACCAAACCTCTCACTGTCACCTTGGCTTTTCCACAGTGAACATCGGGCCTTCCTCTCGCCTGTGTGCATGTCAGGGTCTCAAAACATCCTCCTTCCCCCCACCCCCCTCACCTCCCCACCCTCATTTTGCCTCTATCACGAGACTACGACTACGGCACACACAAAAACAAGCCCACGAGAGGTTATTATACGACGCCATGACGGCCTGCAGGGAGGAGGACGATTTTCGTAAATCCCAACCGGTACGCGACGAACATCCTAACCGGTAGCGACACGCTAATCCTAACCCGTAAAAGGAGCCGAGGAAATCACGGAGAGAGAAACGTTTTTTCACCCACGCGCGCCTGCTGCTTCTTGTTTTGTGCGACTGTTGTGATATATTTTGAATCGCGTGGTTTTATATAAAAGGTGATATCGAAGAATAATAATAATAATAGGTGAAGAAGAAGAAAAAGAAGAAGAAGAGAGACCCTCATCATCATCATCATCATCATCTTCATCATCATCCTCATCTTGGGGATCATCAAGACGCCACGTGAAAAAAAAATGACGTCGCCGCATTGGGACCTCACTACTACTGCCAATAATACTACTACTGTTACTACTACAACTACTACTGCTGCTGTTACCGCTCATGTTCTCGCTACTGACGCTGCTGTTACTCATATTGCCTCGGGCGTCGTTAACGTGAGATAAAATCGCCCCCCAAACCAGACGTCCCGAATGCGACGAAGATGGCCGAAAACACCGCCGCCTCTGCAGCAGGACCCATCAGGTGCACCAGGAGAAAACAGGCCAATCCCAGAAGGAAAAACGGTAAGGGCCTCTGATGTTTATGTAGAGAGAGCATGCCGTATTTTTGTGGCACTCGTGTATTATTAGCTTCCAACACGTTGCCGAGGATTTCGGGAGACTTCCCCCCCCCCTCTTCCTTTCGGTTGTGGTGGGGTAAAACTAAGGGTCCTAGAATGAGGAACTGTATTTAGGGCATGTATTATGAGTGGTTGCACATGAAGGATTTTTGTGGCGCCTGTGTATATGCGTTGCCAAGGATTTGGGGAGGGGGATCCCCCTTTCTGTTGTGGTTGGAGGACTAAAGGTCCCAGACTGAGAAACACGGTGTAAAGGGCGTATATGAAGGATTTTTGTGGCGCCTGTGTATATGCGTTTTACAGGGATTTGGGGAGGTCCAAGGATTTGGGGAGAAGGGTATCCCCCTTTCGGTTGTGGTTGGGAAAAGTAAGGGTCCTAGAATGAGGAACACGGTGAAGAATTTTTGTGGCGCCTGTGTATATGCGTTGCCAGGGATTTGGGGAGGTCCGGGGATTTGGGGAGGGAGTAGTGGTTGGAAAACTAAAGGTCCCAGACTGAGACGCAGTGTATAGGGCATGTGTTAAGGATTTTGGGGCGCCTGTGTATGTGTTTCCATCACGTTTCGATTTGGGGGAGGGATGGGGCACGTTGTTGTGGAAAACTAAAGGTCCCAGAAAAAAAAAAACGTTTAGGGTAGGATTTTTGTGACGCCTGTGTATATTTGGTTGTTTTTTTACTTTTAAGGCCGTTTGAGGCCCTTTGAGGTTGAGAGAATGACTTTTTGGGTTGACCCTGCAATATGGAAAGAGGGCTTGTTTTACAGCATGGGGCCAAATATAGTTAACCAACCCGAAAATGAGATGGGACCCACTGCAGAGGAGAACCTGAGATTTGTGGGCCACCTTCTTGTTGGATATCATATGCAGAAAGTTGATACTTATTGACCTAAAAGCCCTTTGACGGTGGCCTGCACTAGGCCTTTGGTAAACCCCCAAAATATCCTCAAAAAAACGGTAAGGGCATTTGCATACGTGTAAGGGATTTTTGTGGCGCCCGTGTATAAGTGGTTCGACGTTGGGCCTGTTTTTTTGGGGATTTTTTCATTTTAAAACTCCTGACCAACAAGTTGACAAATGTGACCTCGAAAAATGTGACAGGGACCCAGCGCAGGAAAAAGAAGAGAGGGCCCCTTTTTTGGGCCCGTTTCTAGAGGGAGGTATGGGTCCACTAATGTACTTGTTGGAACCACAAACCTTGGACATCATGACTTCGAAGGTTGACACTTTCATTAGTCTTGAAAAAGTTGACACTAATGGACTTTAAAGGTTTGACCCTTCAGAGACCCCTCGAAAATGAGACAGGACTCTGCAGCAGGAGTAGAGGTCCTTGTTTTGGAACCCTGAAAATAAGACGGGACCCCACAGTAAATAGAAATATTTCTTTGGGTCTTTTTAAGAGGTAGATAGAGGTCCAACAACATATGGGACCCTCAAAAACTTTACCATCCCCAAAAATAAAACCCTACAGGAAGAAGGTCACATTTTAGGTTTTTGGGCAGTTTATAGGGTCATTTTTGGCAGATGGGGCCCATTAGAGAACGCTTATCATCCTCGTGCTATAACCCTCGTAAAATAAGGCCCCAAACTGCCCAATATAACTTAAAACACCCAAAAGTTAGACATGGACCTAAGAAACTGATACTATATTTTAGGTTACCACCAAAATTAAATGTATAAATATATTTTGATGTTTGTTTGGGGTCTGTTTTGGGAGTTTATGCCCCTAAAAAGTTGACTTTTTCCAAACCCCTTCACCAAATAGTCGAAATAAAAGAGGAAAAAACCCGTTGTGTCCTTTGTTTTATAGTGTAGTAGGACCCTCTAGGGATTTCGCGGGATGGGACCTTTTTCGGAATTCCCTCCTCTATTTCGGCAGACTACCTTTGATTTGGCCCTATGTCAACGAAATGCCCTAGATTATGGTTTTTAACTCATCTTAATCCGGACTAATCCTCACTTTTGTTTACACGGGCCAAATATGAGATTTAAGAGACACCCCCAAAAAAGAAGGTCCTAACCTTCGTTGTCTGGGTCCTCATCCGATGACCTCAATGCCCTGCATTTTTAACGTGTTATGTCCGAACCAAAGGTCAGATTAATAAAGTTTGAACCGTATAAAGTCTGGTTATTGTTCAGGACCCAAATCTAGCATTTTTATAGGCCATTGTACCATATTTGTTTGAATCAGGGGATGTCCGTGAAAGTCCAAAATGTTGAAATTTTCCACAAAAAAATGTAGAAAATGTTAATGTTTGGCATTGTTTCGTCGATTAAAGTTAACGACAAAAACTCCAAAATAGAACCTCTGGACATTCCGATAACGATCGCTATGTGGGACACTCGAGTTCACTTCTAAAAGGGACCTTTAGAACAAACGCAATACTTGTTCTATGCAATATCCGTATTTTTAAAAGAAAACATGTGTTCTTTTGAACACGATCGTATAGACACAATATGTTTAGATTTAGTTTCCCCACACGTAGAATGTTATAAAGTGCGTACTCGATAATGGAATCTGTACTTGGAACGCTCGGTGTTCGAATAGTGTGCTTTTTGAACGCATGGGGTTCGATTTGAATACGTTTAGAACGAGCTTTGTTCGATTTTACCATGTTTGGGACGCTCGGTGTTCGATTTTTTCACGTTTCGAACGCTTGGTGTTCCATTTGAGCACGTTAAGAACGCTCCGTGTTCGATTAATTTATAGTTTAGAACGCTCGGGGGCTCGATTTTTTTGCGTTTCGAATGCTTGGTGTTCGATTTGTTTCTATAGTTTAATGCTTGCTTGGTATTCGATTTGAGCATGTTTAGAACGCTTGGGGTTCGATTTTAAGGCATGTGTTCGGTTTGAGTGCGTTTCGAACTCTCGGTGTTCGATTTGAGCCCGTTTAGAATGCTTTGGTGTTCGATTTGAGCCCGTTTAGAATGCTTTGGTGTTCGATTTGAGCAAGTTTATAAGGCTGTGTTCGAAAGCGTTATAATGTTCCATTAATGCCCACTTAGAATGCCTAATGTTCTATTTAATAGTCCGCTTGTAAAGCGTATACTAAGCAAGTGTTTACACTTAGTGCTTACACTTAGTGCTTCCTTAGTATATGTATCTTGTATTGGTTCTAAATTACAAGAGTTTTTCCCCTCCATTAACTCGGGTTCCCTAATGGGCATTTAGCTTAATTGAAGATTAAAGATAAGTAACGTTTAAGCCGATATATAAATAGTGCTGTATACATAATCGACGATTAACCTTAATTGGAGCTCGGTGCAAGCGGGTTTAATCGTAGATTACTTCCAGATTAATCCATAAATGAAGAAATTTAATTTCTAAATCCCAACCAAAAGCCGTCCTAACCACGTAGTCTATGGGAGATAATTTTGACGTAGCTCTTCAAGGGCCAACATTAACAATTGCACGCGCTATGCAAATTTGCGGAAATCTTTTCGGGACGCCCAAACCTTTTGACGGAGGTCTTAAGGGACCTAATATACTCGTTATGGAAATTTTAATTATGGGAATGTACGGAAACCCTTTTTTTTTAATTTTGACGGAGCCTCCGAGGGTCCAAATGGTATTTGTGTAAAACCCTTTGGTGTACATTGTGCGTGTTTAAACCCATCTGTTGTTGGAGAGTCCCCCGAATGCAAATCGATTCACCTTCGCGAGTTTGTTTTGGGGGAGAGAGAGAGACTCTCGGAGAGTCGATCTCGCCATCTGCAGACAAAAGTCTGCGAAATGTTCAACTTTGAAAACCGAATTTGAGTGAGGGGTTCTCCCGCAATAGGACGCCAATAATGGACGGAGACCCCGTAGGGATGAGTTTACACGTTTTATTGATATATTTCGAACACCAACATGTAGAATTTCATGTTAAAGATATGTCTGCCTTGGAAATCTTGATACTTGAATTTTTAGCACCTTTCAAAAGTAGAGAATTATGCTTGAATTTTGTGTCGAAATCTGGGAATTTCTGCACATTTTTCTAGAAAATATTCGGTTTTATTGGAAAATATGTGTTCGATTTGTGGTGGGAGGGGTCCTTGAAATAGACTTGAATTTGTGACTTATTTACTGGACACCCGGCATGGCATGTTTAAGCAGGGTTTCTGTAGGAAAATTTTGAAAGTCTGGAAATGTACTTGAATTTTTTACATACTTGGAATAGTCTGGAATTATGCTTAAAATTTATGTTCGATTTGTGGTGGCAGTCCTTGAAAATTTTACGAATGAGCCTTAAAATTCTTGAATTTTTTCATTAAATTTACTGGACACTCATATGTTTAAACATGGCCTGGAAAGTCAGGAAATGTGCTGGAATTTTTTTACATACTTGGAATAGACTGGAAATATGCTTGAAATTTTTGTTCGATTTGTGGTGGGAGTGGGAGGGGTCCTTGAAAATTTTACGAATGAGTCTTAAAATCCATGAATTTTTTTTAATAAATTTACTGGACACTCACCTTGAAAGTCAGGAAATGTGCTGGAATTTTTGAGACATGGTTCATAAGTGTCAATATTTGGTCTTAAATTCCACTAAGTGTAAATATATTTAGACATCTCTGCAGTATATATATATATATATATGTGGGAGGGTCATCCGAATTTCGTTAAAACTGGGTCCTATTTTTAGGTTTTTCTGGGATCGATATCGAATGATTATTGGCTAGGGCTTTTTTTTTTTTGGTATAATCTTCGAAATCCCGGTCAAATAAAGGTGTTTATTCCGCTTGATAGAAAAACAACGCCAGAGGTCAAAGCAAACGTCACTCAAGGCTCACTCTCACCACAGTTGCTCAAATTGCATGAGTTTGAGCTGCGTCTCAAGTCCCAGATGCACACCACAGCTGCACAGAAAAATTGCAAAGTCGAACTCAAGACTGTGACGAGCGAGCCAAATGTGACACTCGAGCTTGAGCTTCAGCTTGAGCTGCAGTTTGTTGAACAACTATGGTATGGGCCTCAATGCCCACTCAATGCTTACTCAAGGCTCATTGCCTCACTCAATACTTACTCAAGGCTTACTCAATTTCCATTCAATACATATCCAAGGCCCACTCAAAGATTACCCAATGCCCACCCAATCCCCACTCAAAGCTCACTCAGTGCTCACTTAATACCCACTCAATACCCATCCAAAACCCACTCAATACCCACTCAATCCTCACTCAATCCTCACTCAATCCTCACTCAATCCTCACTCAAAGCTCACTCAATGTTCACCCAATGCCTACTCAATGCTCGCTCCAAGCTCACTCAATGCTCACCCAATGCCGACTCAATCCCCACTCAATACTCACTTAATGCCCACTCAAGGCTCACTCAATGCCCACCCAATCCCCACTCAAAGCTCACTCAGTGCTCACTTAATACCCACTCAATACCCATCCAAAACCCACTCAATACCCACTCAATCCTCACTCAATCCTCACTCAATCCTCACTCAATCCTCACTCAAAGCTCACTCAATGTTCACCCAATGCCTACTCAATGCTCGCTCCAAGCTCACTCAATGCTCACCCAATGCCGACTCAATCCCCACTCAATACTCACTCCGAGCTCACTCAATGCCCACCCAATATTGACTCAATGCTCACTCAATGCCCACCTAATCCCAACTCAATGCTCACTCCAAGCTCACTCAAAGCTCACTCTCAAATTCTCAATGCTTACTCAAGGCCAATACGTCCATATCTAGCCAAGTTATGGGCCATTCCATTACAAGTCCATATATAAAAAGGTATTGTATGTTCCATATATGGCCCATATATACATATATATACTTTTCCACCTGGTTTATAAAAATATATATAAATGCATTCGATCGCCGGCTTAAATCCGAGAGAGTTGTTCTATTGTGAGCCTGGGTGTCAAAGGTCGCCATGACAACCGCTGGGGGTCGCGCGCCTCTACCTTGGCCGAATTTGCATGTTAAAACAGCGGCACACGTGGCCAGGAGGAGGAGGAGGAGGAGGTGACGCTCGTCTGTTTGGGGACCTAAAAGAAGCCTTTTGTTTGTGTAAGGGGAGCGAGGGGAAAACCCGTGTGTAAAGATTCGGGTCGCGTGCCTACGTAGGGGGCGCACCTGGCGGCGGCGGACGACAAAGGACACGCGGAGAGAGAGACCTACCTCGACTGCTGCAAGGGCCTCTTGTCTTCCCCGAGACAACTCCAGTTGGCCCGTATTTTTGATTCGGGGCTAGACGAACCAACAAGGACACCCTGTACAAATACGGGGTACCCCTGTGTTGTCTGTGTAAACATCGACGGCGATTATGAACTCCAGAGCGGCACCCTGTACTTGCTCGGTTTAATTAAATGGACACCCTGTAAAACATTTCGCTGCACCCTGTACCAAATATTACGGTAGCACCCTGTAATTACTCTCGGGTTGCCCCGTACTGATCCTCGGTGGCACCCTGTACAACCCCGATCAGCACTTAGTGTAAAATATTTCAGTAACACCCTGTACAAATCCAAATTGACACCCTGGAAACCGAAATGACACCCTGTATAACCCCAGTGACATCCTGTATAACTCCAATGACATTTTGTTTAACCCCAGGGACACCCTGTAAAGCTCCAATGACACCCTGTATAATGCAAATGACACCCTGTATAGCCCTAGTGACACCCTATAAAACTCCAGTAACACCCTGTATAACATCAATGACACCCTGTATAACCCCAGTGACATATATGAGCGTTTAGTATGGACTGATAACAATAATAGTAAATAAATAAATAAATAAATATATAACCCCGATGACACCCTGTATAACTACAATGACATTTTGTATAATCCCAGGGACACACTGTAGAGCTCCAGTGACACCCTGTATAATTCCAATGGCATTTTGTACAACCCCAATGACATCCTATATAATTCCAATGACACCCTGTACAAAACACTCCAGAAACACCCTGTAATAACCCTGTACATCTTCGGTGACACCCTGTACAAATCAGAGTGACACCCTGTATATCCCAGCCCCCATTTCCTTCGTACACATACAGGGTGTCTCGTCTTGTTAATTTTTGTATCGCACCCTGTATACACACACACCCAGCGTAACTCTTAATGACACCCTGTACAATGTATTTCCAATGGGTTTTGTGGGGTGTCCCGTAAGTTGGTATGAGAAAGTGTGTTTTCCGTTGAACCGTGGCTGCACCCCTGTATAGTTAGTACGTTAGTACGAATTCCTTTTTTTCTGGTTGGTTGTGTTGCGCGTCGAGGGTGAGACCTTTTGATGGCTGCGTTCGCCACCAGGTGTTTCGTGTTTGCTTTTGTGTGACGTTTTTCGAATCGAACACAATTCCAAATCACTCTTCCTATTCACCTCCCCCTCGTCGTCCTACGGGAGGAGAGGCACGTGCGAATCAGGGAAGAAGGGTCAAGGGTCAACTCCTGGAGGAACCCTTATTCAAAGTGACGTCATCGATACAAAAAAATAAGCTATTTGATCGAAATGTCCGTTGAGAGGGAGAAACAAAAAAAAAGGAGGAATTGTTTGGGAAACTTGTTTGTTGTGTGTTTAAGAGAGAGTTCATCTGTGTTTCGATGCTAAAAAGGGAAATTTTCAGCTGACACTTTTAGCAAACGTTTTTCGAAGCATGTTTGTGAAACTCTGCTTTTGCTCCGTGTTTTTCTACACTCTGGACTGGCCTTAAAACACGCAAAAGTGTTTTTCTTAAACACGCGAGTTTTCCTGAAACAACTTCAAACACGCATGAGTTTTCTTAAAACACGTGAAAGTGTTTTCCTAAAACATGCAAAAGTTTTCCTGAAACAATCGAAAGCTTTTTTTAAAACACGCAAAAGTTTCCATAAAACAGGAAGTTTTTCCTAGAACACGAGTTTTCCTGAAACACGGGAAAGTTTTCCTGAAACACGGAAGTGTTCCTAAAACACGGGAAAGTTTTCCTAAAACACAAAAGGTTTCCTAAAACACAGGAATATGTATTTTCCTAAAACAGGCGAGTTTTCATAAAACTCGCAAATGTTTTCCAGAAACACGGATAAGTTTTCCTGAAACATGCGAAAGTTTTATTAAAACAGGCAAAAGTTTCCATAAAACAGGCAAAAGTTTCCATAAAACATAGGAAGTTTTTTCAAAACCTGCACAAGTTTTATGAAAACACGCGAAAGCTTTCCTAAAACAGGCGAGTTTTCCTAAAACATGCAAATGTTTTCCTAAAACACAAAAGGTTTCCTAAAACACAGGAATATGTATTTTCCTAAAACAGGCGAGTTTTCCTGAAACACTTGAATGTTTTCATGTAACACGGGAAAGTTTCCATAAAACACGGGAACTTTCTCAGCACGTATAAGATCTGTTTTCAAAACATGTATGACTATTTTCCACAAACACGAAAACCTTTTCAATAAACATGTTTTGAGAAATTCATTCTTTTACACATACTGAAAAAGATGGTTTGTTTTATGAAAAGAATTGTTTTTTAAAACCATTCAAATATGTTTTAAGAGCATTTCTTGTTTTTATTCAGAAAACTTGTGTTTTTTTGGTTGAAAAAACAAGAATTTTTCCCAAAAATGTTCTAATATTGTTTTGAAAACATTTCAACTTTTGTAAAACAATATTAGAACATTTTTGGGAAAAATTCTTGTTTTTTCAACCAAAAAAACTTTAAAAAAGTTTGTTTCCGGAGCATTCTCGTTTTTCTGAAACATTGTTTTTGAAACAAAATTGTGTTTATAAAAGTTCCAGATTCCAAAAACTAGCCAAAATTTTCGACTATTTAGAAGGATTTTTTTGGTGTAACAAAATAGAACATTGGCGTGTCTTTGGAGACACGTTCGAATTCAGGTTTGACGCCAGGTGGCGCCACCGTGCCAAATTCCATTATATTTAGAACGTGCGTTTGTCAACGCCTGGCAATTTCATTCGAAATTTCAACTTATTTGACGCAAGTGGAAACGCGATATTCTAAGTGACGGTTGGGATTCACGTTCCAAAATAGAACAAGAATTTGCATATAAGGCTTAAAAAAAATGTACCGTAATTTTATGTGGTATTTTGATAAAAAAAAATGGACAAGAATTCTATTTCCGAACGAGCGGCCGCTTTGTTTTGTTTATTCCAAAACAATTGTGACACATTGTGATGAAATTTTCGAACACGAGGTCAACTGATGTCACGAAGGCGAGAAAAACTGTGACAATGTAGCGACTCGAGTTTCGTGTTACACCGAGGAAGAGGTCACAGGTCAGAAGGTGTTCGGCGGCCATTGTTTTTGTT
Source organism: Julus scanicus (assembly GCA_034698625.1). NCBI lineage: Eukaryota > Metazoa > Arthropoda > Diplopoda > Julida > Julidae > Julus > Julus scanicus. Next base: position 15,978 of record JAQGBW010002706.1, read on the forward strand.
CTATCTTCGTACACACGTTTCGAATAAGGGTTGAGGTGCGAAAGCCATCATCTGGAGCATTGTTCTATTTTAGAACAACACAATTATCCCAAATGTAAATATATTCGAATGCCTATCTGTCCACGTGACCCCTCGAATGGAACTCCCTTTGTCCTCGCCATCACACGTATGTCTCTCTAATTAAAACATGTCGCGTTTTAAAATTAAATTGGACGAGCAAGATGGCGGCTGAGGGGGGAGAAAGTGGGGAATAAGGGGGTTTTAGAAAAAGGGGTGGGCGTGACCATGGGTTACCTAGGGGAAATCCCGTAAGTTTAGTTTTTAGGGTCTAAAAATGCATTTTTGTGGTTAAGCATCACTTTTCGCCAAAAAATTGCATTGGATCGTATTGAGTATCAATGTTAAAAAAGTGAAGCCTAACGAAATTAGCTACGTGAATGTGGCTATGGTGATAAAAGTGGATTTGCCTCGTTTTTCATCGTTCTTCTTAAGGGGATTTCCCCTCGTCAATATATAAAAGAGGAAGCTGGTGAATGTGTCTTTAGTTTCGTTTTTCGAAGGGATTTTCCCCTTTAAAAAGGTGAAAATGCAAAGCAGCTGCAGAGAAAATTAGGACTCCAAAAAGCTAATTGACGAAATTCGGCACGATTTTTCCAAAATAGAAACTCTTTTAATGATAATGAATTTACGTGATTCGAAAACAAATTTAGGGAAAAATATTAGGCCAAAAAAGGGGGCGACACCAGCGCCCTCTGCGAAGGGAAAAGGGGATGAGGAATTCATATGTAGGGGGAGATTCTTCTTAAAGTAACTGCATTTAGCGTGTTTTTTTATTGCAAAATATGGGGAAATCCCTTGAAATATTAAGGGGATTTCCCCTTGCATGTAGAAGGCAGTTCGAATAATCTGGATATGATTCGACCTAAGTGCAAAATAGTGTGAAATTTGTGAATTTTTTGGAAATTTTTAATATTAAAATCAGGGAAAATCCCTTTAAATATTAAGGGAATTCCCTTCTGAGGGGCAGTTCATAATGTACATGAATATACAAGTGTAATCAACTTAGAATGTACCAAAATGTTTGATATTCCTGGTAATTTTAATAGCAAAGTCAGGGAAAATCCCTTGAAATATTAAGGGAATTCCCCCTTGTCCATGGCTGTTTATAATGTTCGTGGGTATGCAAGTGGGCACTTATAGAATGCACCTAAATATTCGAAATTTCATGATATTTTACTCTCATAATAAGGGAAAATCCCTTGAATTATGTAGGGGATTCTCCCTTGTGCATGGAGGGCAATTCATATTGTACTTGGACATGCATACGTATTCAATTTAAAATTTAGTGAAATATTTCTGAATTTCAGGATAATTTCATTGTCAAAATAAGGGGGAATCCCTTAAAATTTAAAGGGAATTCGCTTCTGGTGGGCAGTTCATAATGTACATAGATATGCGAGTGAATGTATTGTCACTTATAGAATGTACTGAAATATGTGAATTTCATGCCAATTTAATGTCATAATGAGGGGAAATCCCTCGAAATATTAAGGGAATTCCCCTTATACAGAACAGTCATGCATAATGTACGTTGATATATGCAGATTCATGTATTCATTATAAAATTAAGTCAAATATTTATGAATTTCGTGGGATTTTGATGTAAAAATAAGGGAAAATCCCTCGAAATACAACTAGAGGAGGAATCCCCCTAACTGTCGCGGGGTGGTTCATGAAGTTTGTCGAAGAACGCAAATTTTTATCAGAAATTTGGTGCTTTTTTACGAAAAATGTCCCAAATTTTCCATAAAAACTCCCGTTTACTCCAGATACCTGGACTTCTGAGGTTTCTTCTGTCCGCTAATTGGCTGCTTCTCCCAGCCTATTGTTAACTCGCACGTGCCTCGGGGGGAATCACCTGAGTCGACTGCCAATGGCACAGGTGCGAAGGACCGACGGCCCACCTGATTGGTCCACCTGCCGAAGGTGAGCGCGTGCAAACAGTCGGATAGGACGGCAGGTGACGACGAACTGCACGTGAGACACCTCATTGGTCCAGCTCCTCTTCCAATTCGATAATTCTTGTTTTTACGACTTTATTCTAGGAAAATTTTTAATTTTTTGGTACATTTTGTTATTTTAAGGCAAATATGTGTCTGTTATAACTATAATTTTTAGCGATTCGAGTGTTTGTGTTTATACATCGGAAATAAACGAGTTTAAGGCGGAAATTTCGCGTTTAAAACGCAGCGATTTTTATGGCGTATTTATGTATTTTTTATTCTATTTTTTTGTGTAAAAAGAGGAGTTTAAGGAAAACGCTTAACGAGGTGTTTATCAAATGTTAATGTTTTCGAGCCCCGGATTAAACCATAAAAAAGAGGGTTGTTTAAAAAAAAATGATCCACGAGTAGAAAAAAAGTGGGTTTATGACGCTCTTAGGCTCGAAAAAACGCATCAAAAATCGTTTGCAGAAGATCATCCGAATGAAAAACAAACATGTTTCTTGTACACTTTCAAATCTACCTTTGCTGTCAATTGGACACGTTGTTTATACATGTAGCGACATGTACGGATGGGTAATGTCGTGTAGGAATATGTAGTGACGGGTAGGGACGTGTAGTGCCATGTAGTGTCGTGTAGGGATATGTAATGACGTGTAGGGACATGTAGTGTCGTGTAGGGACGTGTAGTGTCGTACAGTGACGTGTAGTGTCGTGTAGGGACATGTAATGTCGTGTAGTGTCGTGCAGGGACATGTAATGACGTGTAGTGTCGTGCAGGAAAATGTAGTGTCGTGTAGGGACATGTAA
>JAQGBW010002707.1:0-18786 GCA_034698625.1 Julus scanicus
AATCTCTTTTTGTTTGGCTGTGAGTGTCGTTGCAAATTTACCCATTGTAAAGGATAGGGTTTCAAACCCCGTTAAACTGAACGAAAAATAACAGTCATTCGTGACTCGTGAGTCACGGCGCCAGAATATATTAAATGAAATCTTTAGCAACAAAGTTGCATATTTTTTTTGTTTAAATAGAGGAATTTTTCTACAATAAGCGTGTAACTTATCTGCAGATAGAGTGCATTTTTCATCAATGAGTGTTGTAATTTTTCAGCAGCAAAGTGCACATTTTCTGCACTAATAGGCAAGCTTTTAACTTCGAAAAATCTTATTTTTCATTAGCAAAATTGTCTTTATGACCGAAAAATACCAATTTTTCAGCAACATAAAGTGCAAACTTTTATGCACTTGAAGTGCAGTTTTTAAGCCCGGAAAATCTAATTTTTCATCAGCAAAAGTGTGAAAAATTTACCAACAATTTAAATTGTATGGGCTGAGGAGGGCCCAACTTTTCTAATTTGGCCAAAACTTTTTTGAAGTCCGACACTGAGTACGCCTGATAATTCTGGCTAAACCAATTCGGAAAATAAACACTTTGAATGTACAGGAAAACATTTTAATCACCGTAGTTAATACTATGAAATCTTAACTATTTCTCAAAGAATGCACACAAGATTTCTTATTTTGTGCAGTAGTCCTCATTATGCATTCATTGCATGCCAACATGCCCCAAATAACAGAGTCGAAGGCGGGTATTGACAAAAGTAGTCCGTTCCCAGACGTTTATGTATCGTTACCGAAACGAGACGTCCATGGACCATGGCCTTGGCGTTCCTCGCCCTCTCTATACACCAGCAAGAGCAAACCTTCAAAATTACAGCATTTTGGGGAGGGGATACAAGGTTTAGTGCACTCTGACGACGGCAGCTGCGCTTCCTCACACCCCCTGCCGACGCGTTCCACTCTCACCAAGGTCATCGTGTAACGCATAAAGGGCGGCGTCATTTTCCACCACTGCCACTTTGTCTGCTCTCGTTCCACACTTGATTCACCGTTCTCCAGTGTTAGCACGAGCTTCTCCAAGTTCCATTGTTCTTCCTCTCCTTGATTCAATCTACAAAATGGCGCCCGTTCTTGGTTATTGGAAAATCCGTGGGGTAAGGAATTAAAGCTTTTAATAAATATATTCAAATCCCGAGACTGAATTTATACCTTAGTTAATTTTTTTTTTTAATTTTTCTGCATCCTCAAACGTCTATTTTTAAATATCGAAAGTTAAACCGGTCACAAACAAGTTCTGATGTTGACTTTGTTATAGAATGGGAATCTTAATTGCATATAAAAATGCAATTTTCAATTTCAGAAAATAAAGATGCATTATATATTTAGAAGTAAAAATGTATTTTATGCATCCAAAATTGTATAATTTCACTTGATGAAAAGGTGCATTCGCATTGTTTGAAATATTTTGTTAGATTTTCCTGTAAAACGAAGATATGCATGCACATGCATTTGTAATATATGAAGCTATATTTTGTTCTTATTAATTTATTCTATTGTTGAAAAATAAATTTGCATACGGATCTTGATGCAATGCATTAATTTACACGAGGATATTGTTTAATTTGTTTTCAACAAACAGTTTTTTTTTCTTGTTGTTTTTTTTTTAAAGAGTTTCTCTATAATTTCAAATGGTTTTACTTATTGGTCAGCCCTGCATATTATTTTCTAGAGCCTTTTATCAAAATTTTCATAATTGCACCCACGGCTTTTTTTTAGGCGCCTTTATATAGTGTGTGATCATTGGTCCACCGACGCACCTTAATTAAGGGGGGGTGCGCCTCAGTTTAGCCTCCAAGGTGCCCGAGAAATTTGACATTCATTTCTACGCGTGTTTTTACTCGCATTATGCATTTGTTAGCAGATTTTTTTGTTCACTACCCAACCCGGGGCCAAATCCTCTCAACTCATTCATGTGCTTGTCGTTCGAATGAGATTTTTTTGGTCTACTATGGGCCCTCGAAGGGTTATCTCGGAAGATTTTATTTTCAAACGTGCACTGATAATGCTCGAAAGAACGTTAAAGAATGGCATTACTCAAGCAGAATGAAATTTAACCTTGACATTAACTCATGGTGACCATTTTATGTTCAGTTGGCCATTTAGGCCTCCATGGGAGTTTGGAGACTGCTCATAAATTATTTAGTTTATTTGGTTAGAAAGGAAGTGGCTAATCTAGAACGATATCTCATATCCCCTCTCTCTACTGTGTATTTTAGAAAGCAAACAAAAGGACCAAATCATTTTAACTGCACAAAATATACTTGGAATTGATATAATATGATATGGGGTTAATTTAGAAGCATTTGTTATCAGAAAGTATCATCTATGGTATTGCCTTACTAGGGTTTTCCCTGTTAATGTACATACCAGGATGTATAGCATTTAAAGAGTAATGCATACCTGAATCGAGAATCATATTTCACGAAAGCTTGTTATTCATTCTTTTCAAAATGGCGATTATATTATGACACCATTTTGCTTATGGTGTATTCAGCTGCATTTAAGGTGTAATCAGCTTCTAAAGGACTAGCTGCAAATCAGTTACGTCACAATTTTTTAAAAAAGACAAAGCAGAAAGCTAGTAACATTTTTCTTCACTGACACTGAACATAGTATTGTCCATTTAAGCTTCCAGTGAGCTTTTTTCTAATCAAGTTTTACCACTGAACCATAACTAAAGTGTGTGAACGGACATTAAATGTGGTGACATTTTGTTGGCGACATTTAGTAAATTACATACAATACTTGGAATGTTGCCAGTTTACTAATGCCTGGTTTACCACCTGCAAAATGTTGATTTTGTTATTTGGCTAAAATCATTAGTATACTTTACGAAAAGCTGGCGAAACCAGAGCAGTAGTGGTTGATTCGCGCAATTTAGACTGCATGAAATAGTTATTTAAAGTAAGTTTTATTTAATAATTGTAATAATAAATTCGTGAGTTTGATCTTAGTAAAAATGTTTTTACTGAAAGCAATTTAGATTTAAAATGATCACGATTTTTTTTGAAAACTTCGTAATTCCACCTAAAATGATAAAACTACAATTTTGGCAAAAAGGAGCACATCGTTTCAAGTGTTATCTTTACTAAAATGTAATTTAAGCGTTATGCAATTGATTTCGGAGCTATTATCATTAATCTGGTAATTACCACATTTTAACTACTATTTATAATGCTATTAAATTGCAGCAGCCACTTGAAATGTTTGTATTATAGAACCCCGTCGTTTTTATACGTATCTTCATGCAGGTTAGTGATAAAACTGGAAAAACCTACGTTGAAGTGTGAAAATAGTTGTAGACATTATAAAGAAATGCCGATATTAGTATATTGATAACTTGAAGGGAGATAGGGGTTGTAGATAATTTAACATATAACATGGCGCCTTTTTAGAAAGTGCCGAAAGATAACTCTTTCTGAGATAATTGGTGTTATTGATTTTTAGTTCGCCACAGCAAATGGAAATTCTGGGAAGAGAAATAATTACATAAAATTGCATTTTCTCTTTCGTTTAGTTGGTCCAGCGAATTCGCCTGCTTCTGGCCTACACTCAGGATGAATACGAAGACAAAGTTTTCGTGTACGGCCCTGGTCCAGATTTCGACAGGTCCGACTGGACGAACGTCAAGGAGAAGCTCGGACTCGATTTCCCCAATGTATGCAATTTGTAAATTGTGGTTTTCGGTACATTAGAGCGTGAAACCCCAATGACTGGTCGTGGTTATATCGATTGTTATTATTGCCTTAGCTTCCATACTACATTGATGGGGATATTAAGATCACACAAAGTGCAGCCATCATCCGTCATATTGCCAGGAAACATAACTTGGGTCAGTAGTTTCTAGTTTGCAATGTTGAACCCGGTTTCTTAAATGCAAAAAAAAACGCTTGACGTTTTTAATTTCTACACTAGAGGGCAAGTCGGAGGAAGAACGCGTTCGTGTGGATATCCTGGAGCATCAGTTTTACGATTTGCACAGCAACTTTGCTCAGCTCTGCTACAATCCCCACTTTGTAAGCATAGCTACATTTCTTTGGGTTTTTTGGAGTTACGGAAAATCTGCAATGTGATTACCTTTTCTAACAGGCCGACCTCAAGGAAGGATACTTGGAAAAGATTCCTGAGGTCATGAAATCACTTTCCCACTTCCTTGGAAAACGGAAGTTCTTTGCTGGCGACAATGTAATATATTAAACTTGATCATACTCTCAAAACCTACAAATGAGAACCATCAGCTCATAAATTTAAATTATTTTTGTTGTATTTAGGTCACATTCGTGGATTTCATTGCTCACGAGTACTTATCGCAGCAGCAGCTCCTCCAGCCAACCTGTTTGGATAATTTCCCCAACTTGCTTGAATTGAAGCAGCATGTTGAGGTAAGTGAAAAATGAGTAGTTTCGGTTTCAAATAATGAAATCAATATCACACTTGTTTGTATTAATGTTGAATTTTTGTTTTTAATGCAGGCCCTGCCACATGTTGGAGATTTTGTAAAATCATCCCCTACATACAAGTACCCAGTCAATGGTGCAAGTGCAAAGTTTGGAAATGAGTAAGCTACTGCCAGCTTTTATGATTCGCTTTGGTAACAACAATAATGCAAGATTTAATTCCCAAATTACTGTATTTTCATAAATGAAATAAACATTGGTTCAATATTTGACATTGCTGATTTGTGTGACTAAATATCAGAGGTTCAACTTTTGAGTAAGACTATGATTGGTCAAAATATATTGTCAGAGCTAGGTTACACCTGAGAATATTACAGACTTGTGTGCTATGGGGATGTTTATCCCCAACATTGTTTAGGCCCTATATTACCTTAATTGTCCTTGGGCCTCTAAACTTCTATCAAACCAAAATATATTAATCTGAGTTAGGTAACAGCTCAATCTTAAGTGACTCTTGAGTCTCATTATTTCTCTACTACAGCATGACAAGTTTATATACAAGAAATACATGAGAAATCTATAACATTAAATTCAGTGTTCACAAGATTATCCCAACCTTTTCTTAATTTCATCTGCTTCAATTGTCATCTCTTCAACAGATCGCACATTTTTATCTTTGGCAATGTTATCTTCTGCATCGTGTTTTTCAAGCTTTCAAAAAGATATTTCAATTAGTTCTGGTGTGAATTAAATCAGAACTGCCATCTATGCTAGTATACTTACAATAGCATAAACATCATCATTGTTTTTAAAGTCTCCAACTTTTCTTGGCAGAATATGAACATGTAGATGCTAAGGAAATTTAATTAGTATCATGTAGATATTCCACGCGATATCAAGGGCACGAGTCAACCTATGGCTTTTCTCAATAATTGTGTGCCAGTGGTGTAAGATTACCGAGGAATTCTTTCGAAAGTTATTGTCTTTAAAACAATGCATTGTATAGACAATAGTTTCAGAATTAACCTCAGCTTAACTTTACAATGGTATTAACACCATTATATTGTTTTTCAGCTGAGAACAAACTAATCTATTATACTAAAAGCGTAATTTAACCTACTTGAACGGTTTGACCAGCTTCCGGGCCATCCTTAAAATAGAAAATACATGTAAGCTAAACTTCTACTGGCAAACAAGTTCCAACGAAATTACTCAATGTACGAACTTGAATTGCAATGGTGGACGAATTTGCACCATGTTCGAGTTCAATCGCCGCTTGTATCTTCTGAGTAGCGCAGAAAAGATCAGCAACTTCATCGGGTTTAAGATCAGCAAGTCGTTTAACTACACGTCTTGGTGATACTAAAACATCTGGAAATTCGGTTAAGGCAGCAACAACTATTGCATTTTCATGCATTTGTTTTTAAAAGTCGGACTCGATTTAATATCGAGATTTCTAAAGAAAAATTGGATACGCCCAGGAATCACTGGTTTCTTGTTTACAAATCCAACCGAATATAGACTTCGATAAAATATCTGCGATCCATTAATTGGAATGCCACCAAACAGGAAATCATCTACGAGCATTTAAAAAGGAACATTGTAATTTGTGTACTATCTATATTAAACGGCATCGATAGATGAAAACCATTTTCAGGTTTTTAGTGGTAGGCAATGAGTCACCTTCTGAACATGTCATCTGATGCTGAAATCCAACAGTTCCGTAAAGATCGTTCCTGCGGTGAAGTTCCAGGGGCATCTCCTGTCGTACAGTCTTCAAATACTGCAGATTAATTTCAGCAAGGGCAACACCGGGTTTGTCATCGATTGAAGCAACAATACGGCCAAAAGGATCGATAATCTGAAATGTGCAGTCATGTGAATCCCTAGATACATCTCGAAGCTTATGTTAGATAAACTTGACGCATGATTAGTTGCGCTTAATAGTCTATGACACTCAATTTTCACAAATGAGAATAAACGGATTACGATCAACACCTTTATACTGCACCAAAATAGCAAAACCATCAATAAATTGATTATTTACCATGCTGTGTCCAAATGAACTTCTTTTTTCATTATGTTTTCCACACTGAGCCGCAGCGATAACATAGCACTGGTTTTCGATGGCCTTGTTTCGAAGCAGAATCTCCCAATGTGCTTTTCCGGTCACTACAGTGAATGCCGATGGGTAAGTTAAAATTTCGGCTCCCATGTTTCTTAAAATCGACGAAGCTTCTGGAAAGCGAAGATCGTAGCACTGGTTAAAAAGTTAAGTTCAACTGCACATTTTTTGACACTGGACTAAACTTTTGTCTTCTTGGCATTAGATTTCACAACTGTCAAAGTTGTAGTTCAAAGTATGTTTTTCTTTTTAAAAAAAAGGATACAATAGAAAGTCCGACATTTCCTACGGGTGTGTGAACTGGAGGAACAATTTCATTTCCAGCTAACGTAAGGTCAGATTCCTTCAGTTGAACTGTCTTTTCTTTAGACTGGATGTTCACGTCAAAAAGATGAATTTTACTGTAAACGGCTCTAATTGTTCCTCGGTCATCGAGGATCAGATGAGAATTCTTCAGTTTGTTACCGCTGACCTTCGAATGATTGATAAAAGCATTACAAAAAATCTGGTGTTAGAAGGACAATCAATTTTTGTATGGTACTAAATCTTTTTGCTACATACCGTTTGGTGAAATCCTCCAAGAGATAGCCACACTTTGCATTTTATGGCTAACTCTTTGAAATTGTTGATAGTGTTGCCCTCCAGACTTTCACTAAGCTCAATTGACTGCTCTTTGCTCTCAGCAATGTAATCAAATGCTTCAGGTAAGAACACCATCTTCAGAAAATATTGAGCATTACATACGATAATTCAAACGGGAGAGGTGGTCAAACAAAGTAGACTTACTTACATCGGCTCCCTGAAGTGCTGCTTTCTGAATAAGGTCTTTCGCAACTTGGAAATTTTCGCTTTTATTGGCCGTGGCGGTCATCTGACATATTGCAGCCATTGGATGTTGTTTACTCACTGTACTCATTATACAAACAACTCTTTTCAAACTTAATAGCCTGAAAGAATTATATGAAATGGTAGCACATTTTAGCCAAATCATTTATAATGTTTTCAGCCTTATGCAACCTCCAATAATTTGTATTGCTTGTCTAATTGTATTAAATTAATTTAAACAGAAAAAATTTCACATTTTAGCATATACCGTATTAAAGTTTGTAATGTATACAACAAAAGATAATGCAAATGAACACATCTAGCGTCATTTGTATTCCTTTATTACATTTTTAAACAATTGACAGTAAAACTGATTTTATCTATGACAAACCAGTCAATAAACTTACAATTTTATAACAAAATGTACAATATGCAACTGTTGGAAGTAACCTAGCTTTGTAGAAATTGTACTAATGGTTGTCCCAAACAGTACCTACAATCAGGAAGGGATTGCCACAAGAAAAGCAACAAATAGTGACTATCAGTGGATCGACGTTGACAACATACAAGAAAATCACAGGACCCACCAAACATGCAATTTTGGGCTAATTTTGGTTACGTTAGTAATTGGCAGAAGAATGTTTGGGCAACGTTGGCAAATGTTAGAGCTGCCCAATCACAGATTTTCTAATTTCTTAAGAACAGTATTTGCTATTCAGTGTTCTCTGAAAAGCTCTTTCCAAATGTTATTGTTTGATCAAAATTATCAAATTATCTGCTAATCTCTAGTTAACATCATGTTTTCATTTATGACAAGCATCATCCACACTTTAAACTCCACTAGATGGCACCGACATGCTCAACGAGTCGTTATTAGTGTTAGCACCGTATGGATCATCGGCATTGTACATGACCTGAACTATCTCTGCAGAAACATAAGAACAGTCATCTTCTTGTCTTTCAGCTTTCATTTGCGGAAAACTTAATGGAATATTTTGAGAATCTACTGATGGCAAGGTGCATCCTTTCCACCTCTTCTTCCTTGGACCGTCCTTAGTAGCTACACAGTTTAAGAGGTGTCGAGTGGCATTGGAGATGGAAAAACTGCTGCCACGAAATGCCAACTGCACATTCGTCTGGCACATGAGACAAAGCATGAACGTTTGGATTTTTGAGTACAATTCCATCATTGCCGACCATTCTTTGTCAGACGCTTCACATTGATTAATGAACGTCGATAAAACATCTGGGTTTATTTGCCGCACAATAACTTTGTAGTTGCTGTCAAATTTCAGGTTACGTACTGCTTCAGCAGGGTTTTTCTGACACCAGGATGCCAGTCTGGTCTTGATGTCAAAGAGTACGTTGAGTGCAAGAACTTCAGCAGGCGAAGTGTCAATGACGTCCGGAGACGTTTCAGTGGAAGGTTCTGGAAGTAAACCAGAAGAAGTGCATGGCTGTTCGCTAGAATTTTTGCAATCTTCCTTGATCTCCGTTGATGAACATGGCAGTCCTTTAGGAGTTTCCTCCATCACCTGATCGATGGTTACAGGCTCCCACACTGGAGATACCATTGCAGACTCACACGTCGGAGAGCTTTTCAAAAACTTTTTTCTCGATTTTGCTTTTGCAGATTCCCAGATGCACTTTCGCTTCTCAGACACGGCAACGCAATTCTTGCACATCTGAACAAAACCATTCAACGCAGCAACATGTCCAGGGAGGAATTCAAATTGCTCGGGCGCAGAGACAAAAATTCCATACAGCTTGATTTTCTGGGAAGCATCGGTAAAGATGCAGTGTTTCCGTTGGAAGAAACTTTCAATTACTTTTATATCATCTATACTACCAATGGCAGACATGGTGGTGTAGCCACTAGCTATCAAACAATCTTGCACTTGCTGTGGCACACCAGCTTGTTTAGCTAGGAACTGTAACATATTGTCTTCCATTTTTCTTTTTAAAGGAACAGAAGTAATCCTTTTCCCACAGAGCGGAATAGAATCCATAAAATCCTTAAAAGAGAAACATCAGACTGTTAAACTGGAATCTCATAATTTGTGGATAAAGTTTCCACATCAACTTCGTCTGAAAGCTGTCTTCCATTTAGTTTGAAGATATGTGCACAAGTGGATGCTTCAAGTTGGAAAAAACCACTGCAGTATCATATATGGAATGAATATAAGACTGTATTTTACTGAAGTAAAGAATGTTGCAAGCCGCACACAAACATACAAGAAGTATCTGGCCACCTAATATGTACCGGATTGACCTTTGGATTAATTTCTAGGGTCAGGATTGCATGCAACCCGAGGTTCGAACACATGTCTGCACCCAAATTGCCATTTAGATATTGGTGTAGACATCAAGACAGTCAGCACGGTCACAAACTTATATTATCGTCTTGCTAATAAACATAAGTATGTCTCGTTTACAATGTCATTGGTGCTGCAAAGTACTCGCTGACAATGTGGTTGTCATTGAAACATGGATGGAGTGTAGATGTGGAAAAGTGAAATATATATAGGCTAATGCTATGTAGTGCATGGGTCAAACTGCTACAGTACACATATGTATATATATATATAGCTACACTATCTGACTTTTAAAAGAGAGATAGAAAAGAGGGAAGCAGTGCATGTTTCCCTTAATTTATTTGCCGGCGATATTTAGCGAAATTTGCATGATTACATAAGAACTAGCAAAACGAAGCAAACAAATCCCTTGAGTATAACAAGTACCAGTCAGAAAGTTAATAAATCAATGAAACGTCTAATAAATTTTAACTCACGTTCGTAAGAAATGCGAAGAAATCATTAGTAATGCAACATCCACGGTAAAAAAAAAACCACCAAGACAAGTATCAACAGATAAACGAAAATGGTGGAAAACAGGCTGATTAGAACACAGATACGCTAAGGGCGCTTTAACCATGTGCTCAAAAGCGCGGTAATTTTAAAAAATTGTAAATTTATAGCAGCTCAAGATTCCAAATCGCACAAAGTTGTATCAATATTGAAATATTGTATATGGTACATTGATTATACATCTTACTCGGGACATTATTTTTGTCGAAAATTTACATATCATTAAGTTTCCAGGAACATGTATAAATCGCTGTTATTGAGTAAAGATTCCTGAGGTAACCATGACACCGGGAAGACAAATGTTACACGAGCGCCCCAAGTGGTGATCATGGTCTTGCAGATGTTATTTTATTCACCTTGAGATGTTTAATCAAGAGGAGTGATGAAAGGCGTGGGCAACATAAGTAGGCCTACAGCGAATACGATTTGGATTTAAGTTTCTTCATGAATACACGTCTGTCAGTGAGCTGTCAAACTATATAGTGCAAGAATCGACTCGAGCAGTGCTTGACTTTTGATCGTAAGTTGAAGTGTTTTCTCGTCGACCCTGTGTCAGTATAGACTAAAAGCCTTCTTTGCGTGTGGAAGGCAACTAAGTAAGACATGGCAGACGAGAAAACCAAAATAGTCATTATCGGAGCTGGAATAGCTGGGATTTCTGCTGCTGCACGGTTATTTGAGCACGGATATCGCAATGTTATTGTATTGGAAGCGACGGATCGAATGGGCGGTCGAATTTGCACCAAGAAATTTGGTAAGGATGTATCCTGAAATTTGGTGAATTTGGTCCTCAAGTTGGCCTCTTCAAGGAAAACCACTTAAAAACCATATGGTGCATGGGCACATTAACCTTGGCACATACATATCGATTGTAAGAGCCAGGTTTTTCTTTATAACGTACAGGGTGTCAATAAAATGTACAAGTATCAATGGCTAACATGTCAGTTATCAAACACTTCGGCCAGTGTTGGCAAAAATCACGTACACAAGTGTGTCCTTTGCATGATTCGATGAAAACTGTTTTGATGAATTACAGTAAAAATGGGAGTGTCGAAGGCATTAATCATTCCAGTAAAAGGTCCCATAAAACACTTCAGTCTGCCTTGAATTAGTTTTTCAAGGTAATTTACACGTTGTTATGAACAGCATTTCTTTTCCTCTATAATTATATTTTTTTGCGTTAAATTGTTTAGTACGAAACAATTTTGTCAGCACTTGGAACACGTACTCATTTGTGTGTGTGCCGACGCTGGCGGTCGAGTGGGTTACGTGATTGCCTCTCGATCCTAAGATGCGGGGTTTGCTCCCTGGTCGAGGTCGGCGGTAGTTTCCACGGATGGGAGAAATATCCTAAGTAGCGGCTCTTTCGGATGCGAGTTTAATCTGAGACCACTCGAGAGGAGGTGACGCTCTCCCCCCCCCCCACTCGTAGGAAAAATTCCCAGCTAGTTGATGAAGGTTCATCCCGACGTTGGTACGTGTTTAGCCTTAGTTGCAGAAATAGGCCAGCATTAAAAGTCAACAAACAAACAAACCCATTTGTGTTACAATTTTGAAGTGCTGCGACAACCGTATCATATTTTTTGCCCACCAGGTGATGGATGGGTCGAATTGGGTGCTCAGTGGATCCACGGTGAAGATGATAATGCAGCCTTTGATTTTGCATCTAAGCATGATTTGGTAAAACCGTCTAACGAAATAGAATTTCAAGAGCATGGCTACGTAACGGAGGATGGCTTGGTTCTGGATCAGACGTTGGTCGAAGGTGTCGTCGAAGGGGTTCAAGAAAAGCTGGATGCATTCCACAAACAGTGTCCGGAAAATATTCGACAGGCTACCGTCGAGAATTGTGTGGACGAGATCTTCAAGGAGAACTTTTGTAAAAGTCTACATCCGGATGAGGAGGCCCACAAGAAAGCCCTGCTCAACTGGTGCAAATCTTTCCAGTGTTCCATTGAAGGATGCGATTCTTTATCCGACATGAAGATGGCGTCGTTACTCAAATACAAAGAATGCAACGGCAACGTTCTCACGAATTTAAAAAACGGCTACAGCTCTCTCGTTCATACCATTGCCGATTCTTTGCCACCAAACGCAATTTTGCTAGGCAAACCTGTGGTTCAAGTGCAGCTGGTTTCCAATCAAAACCGCGGTGCAAATGCGAGTAAAAAACCAGTTCAGGTGGTTTGTGAAGATGGCAGCATGCTTGAGGCCGACCACGTAATAGTCACCGCATCGCTAGGTTTTCTGAAGAATAATGCCTCTACACTATTCCAACCGCCTTTGTCCACCACCAAACTGGATGTCATTCAGGTATGGTTGTGGCATTTTCCAATTTGCCCCTTTAAGCTGTTCTCTTTAATCATGTATTATTTTTTATGAATTATTCAGAAATTGGGTTTTGGCACAGTGAATAAAATATTTTTAGAGTTTGAGCGGCCGTTTTGGGCCAACAATTCTTCTGGCTATTCTCTGGTTTGGAAGAATAAGTCGGCGACGACACCATGGTACCATGGAATATTTGGCTTCTACACGGTTCCGTTTGCCTCGAACGTCCTTTGCGGTTGGATCGTAGGTACTGAAGCTCGGCATATGGAGACTCTTTGCAACGAAGAAGTGAAGGATGTCTGCGTTAAACTACTTCGACAATTCACTGGGAAAGCAGACTTGCCTCCGGTTAAGTCGTTCCTAATGTAATTATTTGGAAAATCCTCTTTGAAGTTTCAAATACAAATAAGATTCTCGAAATATCGTGTTTTATTAATGTAGTTCGATTTAATGTTTTTAGGTCGTCTTGGCAAAGGAATGATTATACAAGAGGCTCATATAGTTTCTACGCTAAGGAAGAATGTTCAAACAGTGTTCTTGCAGAGCCAGTATATATACCATTCAAGACTTTTCAGGCAAGTGTTCTTCTTCCTCCGACAATAATCTAATTTATTAAATATCTTACAAGTGTCTTCTTTAACAGCATCCAGCAGTTTTGTTTGCGGGCGAGCACACTCATCCTCACTACTTCTCCACTGTCCATGGGGCGATGGAAACCGGTCAGCGTGAGGCAGATCGAATTATGGCATACCAAACAGCTCTGGGCTTGGCTCATCCAAAATTGTGAACTGGAATAAGAGAAAATCTTAAATAAAAAAACTTGAAGCTCATGACTATTTTTCGAACATGTTTACATTTAAAATTTAAGCGGTAATGATGCCGAGAGCAGCAGCCTCAACATATCTGCAAAATGGCACCAAGATTTTGAAAGAATTTCTGATATGAAATTATTTAAAAAGTTACCAAATTATGAGTTTAAAGAATACATAATTTATAGGATATTCAAGAGCTCAATGTAATTGCAATGCTTTGCTTCTTTTCATAAACTGTGCTGATGGAATTTATTATTGCTTCGCCAATAAATAATTTGTATGCTTCCTTAAATAATGTCCGATTTACATATCCAGAAAAATAAGTTTAACTAACATTGTTGAGTTCCTGGTCAAGATGATTAGCAATTCATTTGTGCTAAATTAATTTTCTTTAAATGCAGCATCCTCGGGAAGTGCAAATCTGGATTATAGTTTGGATTGGAGCTTAGATTCTAAATACAAATACAAGATCAAATTAGAGTAAAAATAGGGAATAAAAGAAAGTTGCATATGATTGATCAATTCATCGTAATAGGCAATGCGGATGAGATAAGAATAGCATTTTGAGCATGCCCCAGCTTACCGACTTATGCCTAATCATGACATCGTCGTCATAATTGCTGATCTCGTTTACATCAAACCTGGAGTCCAAAAGGGTAAGAAAATAGTCGAACGATCCACTGCGTGAAGGTGCAACAACAATAGCAACTCCCTGAAAGCAAAATTATAAACAAAAATTGCATAGTTTTGAAGAGACATTTTGGCTTCAACAAAACTCATTACAATTTTATCTTATTAGGAAATACTTACATCTGGCTTTAGCATCAGACAAATTATGTTTATCAAATCTTTAACACAGTCTTTAAAAAACAAACTAAAATAAAGAAAATAAAACTGCACAAGGAGAACTCGACGTAGTGTTATTAAATGTATTAATTTAATTGATCCACCACTCACCAATCCGCACACAATATGTAATGAAATCTCTCTTTATATTCATGATAGTCAAAGACACTGTCCCACTTAAAACATCTGAAAATATCACGAATTAACAACCGGCATCAACAATTTGCTACCTAAAATACAAACAACCCTTTCCTTACGTGGCACTAACTTTAGTTATCCCAAATCCTGCCGAATTCCTAACAATAATGGACTCAATGTCTTCGTAGCATTAAAGAAATTATTAAATTAATACATAGATGTAAATAATTCAATGGGATTCAAATTTTGTTAATTTTTCAGATTTTTTTTATTGAACCTGAAAAAAACAACTAATTTATGGATAGATATTATGTGAACATTAACATCAAGAAAGGATACTGTCAACTGAAGTTTCATTGCCATCACTCAGAAAAACTTCAGATGCCTTGGACGACAAAGCAACCTTTCAACATGGAAATTCAAATTTATTTAATTTTGTTTTTATATTCAAGTAATTAAAGCTTTAAAAAATAAACTCACAGCTATTCCAGCTAAGCATGTCATACCTCCTCCCAACTCACATACAGACTTCTGCCTATTCAAAAGTAGGAAATAAGTAATTCGCGTTGCCAAAACAAATTTTAAAAAATGGAAAAATTATTCCTACTCGAACTTAGGCGAGTGTTTGATGCAGTAGTAAGCCAAAACTTCCTCTGAAGGCCAAACACCTAGAAAATGAAGGTGAATTTATCATGGATTTTGTTTTTCTTCCCCTTGATCCAAAATATTTGAACAAAAAATGTAAAATGGGATAAATTTCTGAAAGGCACTGCCAAAACCAAAAAATTGGATAGATTGAAATTGGTCAAGAACTTACAAACATTGCCAGTGTTATTAAAACCAGATAACTCTGACAAATTCCACGTATTCGAGAGTAATCTATTGGTAAAAAATGAATTCTACATATTACTCTCCTCCAATACAATGACAAAGGTATTCGATAATAAAGAATATGCATTCTTGTTGATAATTCATACCTTACTTGAATTGTTATGCCCGTTAATTCAGGACATGAATAAGAGCGCCATACATTTCCCTTCTTGTCAGAACATGACAAATCATCATCGCAAGTATTTGTAACAAACAGATCGAAGGACTGAAAGCAACGCACTGACGACGAATCTGGTTTGGCAGTAGTCCGCTTGTTAAGCAACGACTGAAAGATTACCAAAAAAATTAAGGAGTATAAGTGACTAGTTATATGACAGAAACATAGATGGTTGCAACTTTGCCGTAAAAAAACCCAGATCTGGTGGAACAGTTTTATTAGTGGAAAGTATCATCAAGTCTGGACCACATATGAAAGTAGCTTCCCAACCATGACTTGTGAACTAGTACTAGCTGCGTATATGATCGTGGGATCGATTTTTAGAGGAACGAACTATAGCTACCATGGCATTTGCCTGAAAACGGTGACATCCATAGTTATAAAATTATACAAGCAGAACTGTAAAATTCAAGTCAGAACTAATGATACCAAGAGCTAGTTTCAAACTGGGTAACCTCCAATAGTACCCAACATAATTAAACACAGCCAGTGGCAAGTGACTATGACAGAAACAGATGGATGCACCTTTGCAGTCAAAAAATGAGCTGCATGGTGGAGCAGTTTTGTTAGTGAAAAGTATCAAGTCTGGACCACATATGACAGTATCTTTCCAACCATGACTTGTGAACTGTAGCTATATATACGATCATGGGATGGATCGGTTTTTAGAGGATCGAACTAGCTACCAAATGACATTTGCCTGAAAACTGTGACATCCATAGTTATGAAATTAGGCAGAGATGTAAAATTCAAGTCAGAACTAATGATACCAAGAGCTAGTTTCAAACTAGGTAACCTCCAGCAGTACCCAACATACATGTGAGTAAACACATCAAGTGACTATGACAGAAACATAGATGGATCCACCTTTGCCGTCAAAAACCCGATCTGGTGGAGCAGTTTTGTTCGTGGAAAGTATGATCAAGTCTGTAGACCACATGTTCACATATGAAAGGAATTTTCCCAAAACAAACATGACTTTTTAATTGTGAACTGGTGGTTGTTGGTGGACCAAATTAAGGCAACTAAAAGGTTAAATAGGGCTGTGAACTATGTAGTACTACAAGATCGTGGGATAGGTTTTTAGAGGATCGTCACCATCAAAGAACCAAAGTCGCTCACCTCGCCTAGAATATGCCATCGTTTGCGGGCAATTGAATGTTCCGTCATTGAAAAAATTGTCAAAACAACAAGAATTCAACTTCCGGGATAAAATTGAGCAGACGAAAACCTCATGGCCTTGATCGCGTGATGGAAGAAGCCAGTGATATGTTCGCGTTCATGCGAAGGTGTTGCGTAAACTGAGTATCATGTAACTTGGATTTATCAAAGGATATTACTTATGAATTAGGAAACGTTTTTTTCCCACATTTCATTAAGTTTCAGTTTTTTAACCTAACGGATTAAGCCGAACCTCCCAGGACAGCATTGGCACGACGATGGCTACAGGTGCTGATGGTGAGTGTCATGTTAATCTTTCAAATTAAAATATGATAGTTAATTACTTGACTTAGGTTAGCTGTTATCGAGTGTCATTACAAATAAAATTTGATTGTGTTAAGCGTCAGTTGTATTTGTGCTCAAGGCTTTTATGCTGGCCATCAACATGGAAGAACCGCCCCCTGTAATTATGATCAATCAGTTGGTGTCAAACGGGGTCATCCAGGATTTTTATTTGACCCTCATGTAAAGAAGTGAATTTTTACATGCAGGCTTGTTGTGAGGCACCGAATTCGATAAACACGTCCACTAATGTGGTTTTAAGTCTCAGTACTGTTGTTTAGGGGAAATCATATTTCCTCTAAATCTGTACTATATACTTAGTGTGCTGGCTCCTGGTATAGTATGTCCAGAGTCATGGTTGGGTAGAAAAATGAAAATAGGAGTAACAAATATTGAACATGATTGCAGTCTGTTTTCAGTGGAATTATATATTCTGACATGTGCTAGGATGTAGTAGGAAACTTATCTTCTGAATGGCAAGGAAAACAAAAACAAATTCCTATCACATGAACCACTATTGTATTTCATATGATGAAACATTATGAGGAATGATCAATACTTCAGGCAAAACTAGAATTTCAAACAATAAGTAGTAAGAAATTCCTATTTTAATACTGGTGTATAGTGTATGTATTGCTTTACACACTGTGTGCTAATTGTGTAGAGTCAATCAGCTTTTGTGTTTTATAATAACCTGTTGTTTAGTAACAGTAAAAATCATACTATAAACCGATAAAAGCTCTCCTGTCAAACTACTCGAAATTATCATCATATTTTTGTATCCATTTTATTGGATACCTTCATTATTTTTCCATTTTTGGTTGAAATACACTAGGTGCAGCAATGCCAAAATGATGTAATATCTAGACTAAATATCATATCAGGAAGACTTATATTGCATAGAAAAATTATCAAATTTGTCGAAAAGTGCTTGCCATTTACAAAAAATAAGAGAAATAAATAAAGGTGAGCCATATGGTTACTGATAGCAGATTATCTAAGAGATAATGATTATCATCACAACATGTTTATATTATATCACGGGAAAAACCTGACCAAAAATTAACAACAATAACTGGTTAGCTTTTTAACGTTGTTTCACAAATCAATTATTCTTGACAACATTTCCCTAATGTCTACTAAGTTAGGCATACTTTTTACTACTAGATGCCATTTTCGATACAAAATAAAAAATCAGAAACAGAATAGCCTACCATTATCAATGATACATACTTTAAAATTGAATTAATGCATTTAACAAAATCCAACGTCGTTTATTCACAATCAGTCCATTCTGTAATATGAACAAAATGATTGAAATAAGGGTAAATGAAATTGAACTTAAGTTTTCTCAAATAAATTATTGCATACTACCTTAAAAATATTTTTCATCTCAAGACATTTACAACTGGTTCCTTCAAATGAGGTAACCAGTCTAGCCTATATTTGGTAAGTAAAAAAAGGTAATAAATAAATAGTTTACACATTAAAACAACCCTAGCAAAATACTGCTGATCACTCAAAAATCTGCAGAAAACAAATCCTTGTAATATAGGTAAATGAACTTCAGTCTTTTCTAATTGTTTGTGGCTTACCTTAAAAACCCAGGAAACTAATGTAGAACATTCCAAAATCTGCCAAATTCTGAAACAATGAATAAAATCGTTGCAATATAAACAAATTAATGCAACCAATCTTTTCTAATTTTTTGTCACTTGCCTTAAAAAAATATTTTCGTATTTTAAGCCACATCACCCCTTTAAATGAGGGAGAATAGTGAGACTCTGCCACCTATATTTGGGAAGTATAAAAGGTTAATAAACAGTTTACACATTACAACTTAAATCTA
>JAQGBW010002708.1:0-18785 GCA_034698625.1 Julus scanicus
GGGTGATCCATAAATTATGTCACACTTTTTTGCCTCTTTTTAAACACCCCCCACCCCTTAGTCACAATTCCCCCCATTCCTTGGTCACAATTGTCACAAAAAACAAACAACCCACCCACCCCCCTAGGTGTGATATAATTTTTGAATGGCCCCTTGATGCTTGCAAACAAGCTTATGCAGAAATTGAACTGGGAATATTTTCTGCAGAATTTCTGCATGTCATTTTCGTATGGGATGTGCGTGGCTTTATCTAATGATAACAAGAATTTTTTGACCATGTAGTATCATATTTTCATTATAGGCACAGCATAACGTCTGGATAACTAACAGTAAATACGCCAATTAGCAGTAATGAGATACATTTTTCTGTCTCTTTGAATGTAGATTATATGCTGGACGTACTGATCGTTTCTTGGTATATTCCATACTGTTTATGCTACATGTTCCAAGAAGCATACATATTTATGGAACATAAATTTATTTCCATGGTAATTCGGGATACATTTTCGTTTGTGGAAAGACGTATATATATGTATATTTAAAGCTCCGCCTTTATTAGATATGGAGGTTAATTAGAGGCTAGAAATATTTTAGTTATTAGCTGATTTGTAATTAATTAATGGTTACGTGGAATGTAGTCCAGACCCTGAACTCATTTGTAGACAGAGGGATAAATTAAATAATTAGTCTTATGTTCATTTGACTATTTAGTCCGGCAAATGTGATGCCCTGCAGTAAACGATTCTTATAAAGTACGATTTGATAGCCATATTTAATATATCTGTATCATACATATTTTTTTATTGCATTTCAAATTGTGAATACAGAGTTTATAATAACAATCCCATCAGCTAGATGTGGCTGTAGATGTTGGCTCATCTTTAGTAGTGTCGAGAACTACAGGTCCAACTGAGCAAAGACAACCCACAGGGCATCCGTTCTCAAATTTCGTCACACAGAATGGACTACTACATCTGTATTGCGGACACATATGAGCTCCTATTTAAAAAAAAATTTACAATGTCACATATTTTTCATATTTTTACTTCAACGACAATTTAGTTCAAAAATGTGCGATTTATCAAATTACAAAGAATTCAAAGTGGTGATATAGCTCGGTATCGTGCATTTAATGTTTCTCTTCACTTATTTACTGGAACATGTACTATATATATACGTACTAACCTTCAACAAACGTAGCAAATATTAGTGAAATGGAAAATTTCAACCAAATGTTGGTTTGAACTGATAACTGCTTCATTGTTGCCAATTTGCTGGTAAGCCTCAATATCGTTGTAATCGAAGATGCTGTATTAGACGCCAACTAGACTGTAAACTAATGAATGTTTTTAAATGTGACCCATTTAAATATACCACACTTGCGATTATACATTTGTTTCATCAATTTCAATAGAATGACACAAAATAAACACAGGTGGCATTCTAAATGAATATTCAGCACATGCATTGGGTTGTGAATCATAGAGCATCAGCGCTGAGTCGATTTGCCTATAGAGCACTACATTATCAGTGAAACTCTTGTAGGTTTTTAAAAAATTGAGCGTCAAATTACATAATTTGAAAATGGAATTTTGATGTAAAATCTCTAACGTTACATTGTCTCAAAAAAGATTTAAATATTTAAATGAAGCACGAATTTCTTAAGAGCAAGAACGATTCATACCAACAATAACAAAATTTATATTGGAATAATTACAATGGTTATTTTTCCATTTTTCGTTTTTCTATGCTGGATTAATAAAGGCGAAATTATCTACATTAAGTAATTATAACTACATATAGTGATGTTACAAGTCAGGTTGCATATCTAACTCCAACTTGAAACAAATAATGCACGCTAATCTCAATTAATTTTTACCAATTAGTTTTATTATACTGAAAGGTATAACATGGTTACAAGTACAATGTCCTTATGATTCACAAATACCCCATCCATTAATACGGCGGCGATATCAGTTGTCCAATTAACGAAAAATAATTGCTACTACATGTGTATATAACTTCTACTGTAATCCGGGACACCAAAAATAATTCTTAGCACGAAATTCAGGTTTAAATGCTATTCTGTTCTCAACTGGAAATCAAAATTCTGAATAAATAAAACGTACTGCACACTCAGCTTTATTTGACTAGTAAGAAATACAAGAATTCAGTAAATGTCAATATGCCAATCTATACCAAAATATAGGTAAAATTCTTGTGTTTGACTCGCCATTTTGAGTGGTCTACGATAGGGCAGGAGTGACTGATTGAAGACCACCTGTACATATGCATTTCGACAGACACCCACCCTCCTTTATAATTTGGCACGGAGGTTCACCGTCACATACCGGCATGACCATAGGACACATGACACCTGTTCAATGTACAAGAAAAAGATAATTAAGTTTTGATGTGTGTACATTGTTTTGGCAAAACTCTTAAAACAGATTGAGAAACTATTAAAAAATTCATTATTTGGTGGGGCGATGTCACAAAGAAAATACCCTAAACTCGATGTTCCATGCAAGCTTATATAGGTACACTTTAGGTAAAGCTATTTTAATTTAAATATTAATGATTATGCAAGAGATAGGTACGTACCTTTACCTTCGATGACTGGTGGTGTTAATAATACAATTATTGAAATCGTTGATAACAAACAAATATACGCCATATTGCTTGACAATTTCATTGTTGATCAACACAAGTTTGGGATAACAAGTCACTAACAAGATCAATTCGCAGTTTTAAACATCGATGTTTTATAAAAGTGGATTATATATGCCGATTAAAATAGTGCTCCAGATGTTTCATGTTTGGTGAATAGCACTGAGTCACTTAAATGGAAAAATCCAAAGTCGTCATTGTTTATTCAGTATATTCGTTTGTTGAATTTTATACAGACTAGCCCATGACGTAGGGAGTTTACCATATGCAATTTATTATATTTTTCACTGGCTTCCATGGCTTTGAAAACGTTTCTTTCTCTTGTTCAATGCCGCCATAAAACAAATTGACGACAGCTATAGTACAACATAACAAATCAGGTAATTTGTAAAGTAAGTTGATCTTCTCAATGTTTTAAGATCTGTTGAAATTCCCTGAGGATGAACTAATACTGGCTAAAGCAGCATTTAAATTTTTCCCACGGGATAAAATAGGTTCGTGTTGAAAATCATCTTCTTAAAAAGGCTTTCTAAAAGTGCACACTCAAGGGAAGAGGTGGCACTAAAATTCCGTTCATTAGTAAATAAGTATCATAAATAAGGAGCGCTGTTGCAATTTACTATATTGTATACGCTGTAATAGGATGTACCAATCTTCGGCTAACATTTGCTAAAGATTAATTAAGAGTGTCGTGCAATCAACCATTATATAGACAACAGAAAAAACACACGATAAAACAGCTAAGGAAAGCATACAATAATCTTCATTAGTAATATTATGCCAACAGAAATCGCACATTATTCTGTGGTATTCACAAAATATCGGGGTTTTGGAACGAACACAGGATAGGAAAAACAAATGCATTTTGATGGGCAATCATCCTTGTAAATTGTGAAGCAATATTTGGGTAGTCTAGAGCACTTGAATGGCGGACAACCATATGGAACGCCTGTTAAAAGTGTTAGAAAGAATTTTATTAATTTGATGATAAACCTCGTTCAAAATTTCTATACCACATATATTTCAATATGACAAACACAGATGGTATATTATTTGCCATTATTCTGGGACATTGTCTGGTTCAAATATGATATTTCACAAAACTATATAAGTTATTGTAAACGTCATCATAAGGTCTGTGCACAAAAAATAATTGTAGTGAAAGCAATTTATATGCTGCACCACGTTTTCAGCTTATTGGACGACAGTAAGTGATCAATCATTCCATGAAAGCAAGCGCCTAATGTATTTGTATGTAAAAAAGATGAGACATTCTTCCATGATTGTGCATGAGATTTTTTGAAAGATTTTGAGAACGACAATATTAAATTGCACTCAAAAGTTTCCCAAACGTCGTAACAATTTCCATAAAAACAACTCTTGAGCGAATATTTGCCCAGCTAGGAAAAAAACCCACACACAAAACGAAGGCTTTGACGTTTTATGTGTTGACAGAAAAATAGCATAGACGAATTTTCACTCTGACAATGTAAATAAATAAAAAACAGCAATTTTTGTCCAACAGCATTTTATAGACGGATTTTGCATCAGCGAATGAATCAAAGTTTTACTGCAAGGAGATGGCATGTCCCGCAGCTGTTTTTGAAATCAAATATTTCTTGACCGCAAAAATGCATCACTCCAGGTCGCTTATAAAGAAAAAGAGAGTACATAAGCCTACTATAAAAACTCAATTCCATCTTAACAAATAATCCCTGAAATGCAGTGAATGGGGTTTAGCAGTTGGCCATAACGTCGCTTATAAAGTGCAGAAAATAATCAAAGCTATCAAATCTATGAAATTATTTTTTAAGCATTTTCATATCAAATTTATGTCAATGTTTGTGTTAATCCCTTTTCTTATAAAACATAAACCTTTCTAAAACACTTAAGATTCTAACATTTGTAGCCAAGCAAAAATAATCAATTCAATATCGCCATAAACTTAATTTTTTATTTAAAAAAATTATACTCAAGTAAATTTTATGCGTTCACCTGCAGTCATTTCTTTATATAAAATTACTTACTACATCTATAATTTCAGATCTCACATTTCAGAAAGTTCACACATCTTTCCAAAAATTGTAGGTACAGACAGGTGTTCGTTTCCCGCCAGAGTGCTTAAAATATATTTTAAGGGCAATAAATTACACTTACACACAATATTCCGGATAATAGAACCTCATCGGATAAAACACAACATGTGATCGTACAATGCGAAAGGTCTCTTTAACCCTAGTTTAAATAGTTGATGGACTTCACTTGGTTCTTACTCGTTTGGGCTTAACATGCAATTGGATTTACAGTATATGTATATCTTGACAGTATATAGATCTCATAAATCTTATAAATCTTGAAGTACAGTATATACTGAATGAGTGGTAGTTTTGCAATATATAAAATCTCCCACCTACATTTCCTCTTGGGAGTTTAAATAAAAAAGTTTTAAAAATACGACCATTGTTAAATATCTTACTTTTTCAGAAGATGTCAAACTAATATACGTGAACTATTGGTATACGGCATTGTTGACAAGCTTCAATATTTACTATTTGAAGAAATTCTGTTCATGTATTGTATAGCAAATGACATTTTTTTTCTTGTTCAATTTCTGGTAAAGCAAAGAAGTAAGACGAGTGAAAAATCTTAGATAGGCTATTACTCCAAAACCTAACTTGCATTTACTTCGTAAAATTCAATTCAACTAATTCTGAAAAGTCTATATATAGTGAACATGTCGACATCGAGGATGCGTGCACTATAAATTTGCTAGGCAAAGTATACATTCACGTATAATGTAGAGGAATGATGCAATACTAAGAAGTACTTGTAGAAAAAAAAAAAAACATGGTGCTGGCATTGTACAGTATATATAATATGGTTGAGACCAAATACTGTTCTTTATCATAATTAAAAAATATTATAGAAATCGATAATTCAGACTCAAAATTGTAAATACGACAAGTCTTAAAAATAAAAACTATATTTACGATCAACCCTTAGAAACAGTATATCGCATTTCGCATTAAATTTAAGATTTTGCACTATTGCTTTCCTCAGAATTTTAAGCTCTATTATGAATAATTCCTCACGATTTCCATTAACAAGTCGCTCCAAATCATCAATGATGACATGAAACGTGTCGTGGCGTGAATAATTTTAATATGAAGATCAAAACCATGCTTACAAAATCAATATCAAAACTATCAAACTGTAATGTAGAATTACAGGTGCACAATTTTAAATATACAAATAAAAACAGCTTGGGAAAGTTGGAAGAAGGTTAGTCATAAAGTAACTTATATGAAAGCTCAATAAAAATATTAATGTGCTTAAGCACTTTGAAAACCACTGCTGTTCTGAATTATGAGCAATATTTGGCATAATTTGGCAATCCATACATAGTATACTATTGTAAAACTGTTGTTCAAAATAATATATTTTATAAATACAGTTTTAAGTAATCAATTTTTGAAATGATTCATTCATGAATTTAGACTACAAGAAAAGCCAGTAGATTAGTCACATGTTTACAAGCCTGTTTACTTTAGATCTTGATAATTTTGATCTCACGATTTTGGTAAAAACTTCCATTCCACAAAAAATGTGTTATCACAATTATTTTCTCAATAAATATTGTCCTGGATAATCATATTTAAAAATAAGAAATTCCGTGGCCTACACACGTACATGATATGTTGTAACCATAGACCACATAATTGGCTTCAGCAAGGCAACATTCAGTGTACTCTAAAAGTTAAACAAGCATAACATTACTTATAAATGGCCCCAAAATGACCAATTATGATGGTGATCAAAATATTTATAGACCAGATAGCTTTGAGAACGGATAATTGGTTTTCTGGTTATTTGTAGATGAGCACAACACATGTACATAGTGAAGTTACAGAAAGACAGGTCAAATCGCACTTTTATACCATTGTTCGCTTCTGAATAGAATACGTGTTTTTGATATCATCCAATTACGTTGTCCTGTGACATTCAAAGCCCCATGTAATTGGCAAGAAGCTAGGCAACAGTTTAAATTGGCATCGTTGACAATGCCGACCATTTTTTTTTATCTCCACCGTCATCACATCGTATTACAACTGGCAAAAGACGTTTATATCATTTATAATATACGATGATGAACCTTATCTTTAAAAGTAAAACATACAGGTATATATAGATGGGAAATTACTTAAAAAAACTCCTGTTGAAAATAATCAAAATGAAAATATTTTTTTATCCAATATCGACTGAATGCAATAAAATTACGTATTCGTCATTGGATCAATAAAATGCTATATGTAAGCTGATATTATACTATTAGGTATAGAACTGAATTGAAATAACTAGCTAAAAAATAGAGATCCATTAAATGTTTTCATGGAATGTAAGCAACTATCTTCTAGTTTGCTTTACTGTAAAAATACTCAATTTTTTTCCAAGTGAAATGTTGCAACAACTTTAAATTTAAATGGTGCAATTTGAATTTTTAAGTTATGAGAATTTTAAATATTCATATGATGTTGAATTGCAATATGCAAAGTTATTTGTAACGGTTACTAAGAAAGGGTGCTGGATTAGATTCACTGTATCAACTTGAAGAGAACTTGCAGAGATTGTTTGAAATAATCACTACTAAAATATTTTTATCCAATACCGACTGTATACAATAAAATAAACTATTCTTCATTGTATTAATGAAATGGTATAGGTTTGCAGACAGTACAGATTATTAAGCATAGAACATAATTAAACTGAAGTAGTTAAAATAGAGTTAAGATTTTTGATGGAAGTTGAGCAGCTAATTCCTAGTTAACTTTTTGTAAAAATAAATTCCAGTTGAAATGTTGCGACAAGTTCTAATTTAAATGGAGCTGAATCATAGCTGATTCATACGATGCTGAACTGCAATATATGCAGTAATCTACAACTGTCACTAAGATAAAGTGTTACATTAGATTCACTGCATGACCCTGTAGAGAAATATGAGTGGACTTGCTCACCAATGGTACGAAGGTTTGTGGAACGCCAAAGGCCTTGTTATTGTAACCAACTCAACAAACAAATGCACTTAAAGGCTCTGCAGGATATGATAAATAGTTTGTGGCCACCATCTCATCAGCAGTCAACGCACTTCAAATGTTCATGTTCATTAACATTATTAACCCGACGGGACAAACAGCCATGGCGACAGGAAATGGCTCCTAGTGGTGTTGTTCATGAAAATTAGTCATTCATATCCATTAATCACTCCAGTATTTCCCTTTTCTGCTGTTAAGTACCCAAATACTTTGTAAGCTGTATAGAATTAGCCCAATTTTATAATTGAATTTATGTTGCAAGATAATCTGTTACCATTAGATGTTCATATAATAATAACCGGGTCTAAGTGCCAATAATGCGATAACAATTTGGGGACACATTTAGGGGAATAAACATGGATATCGAGGTTAATAAAAGTAGGTAAACATTACATTCCTCATATGCAAGCAAACCCACATAGCAATTGCTCTGTGTGTGATTGCCTATCTCAAGGGTTCTCCCCTTTTAAGTTAATATAAAGAACAATTCAAAACAATATCCACTGTTTATTACACGATAAATCGAACACCGTATGCTATATTTTTTGTCATTAGTCACCACATGTGCTATTATCGTGTTACAATGGGATATATCGACCGAATTGATGAGGGCCATTAACAGTACAAACCCACACAACAATACTACCAGTATATGGTCAGATTAAGTATGGTATAATGAACATCAGGACAATAACCTGACAAATAACACGCAGATGATGTTTAAAAAAACCTTCAACAACAGATGCCAATAAATTATTTACTCTTCGAAACTCGAACCAGACTGAATTTATATATAGTTTATACCAAATTTTTGAACATTTGAAAACATTTATAATGATGTCTATTTTTTATGGATTTTTCAATATTCTCTTTCTATGAATAAATGTATATCTATGTATATAAATCCACGAACTTTTGGTAAATTCCGCCCATTCAGTCAATTCGTGACAACGGATATATTATTCATGTATTAATTACCGAGGATTTTAAGCTTATTTGACATTCCCCACCATGTAACTTATTTCGGCTAAAACTTCATCATTTATTTGTAGTTTCATCGAATGACATGGTAAAAATGTCGAAAAGCACGGTTGCATCACTCGCATTATATTCTAATTAACGGATATCGATATTATATACTCTGCCGCAAATTTTCAAAAGATGGATTACTCATGAAAATTCTTGATTAAACCCCTGAGATAATGCAAATATTTGCTGAAAAGGCGTCTATATTTAGCCCACTTTAATTAATTCTGATCCAATAAAGGGTCGGATTTCAGAAGTGGTTGGAGGATTAGGTTTAGTATCTATAATAAACGAAGCATTAACAGATGTTATATCCTATAAAACTCATTAACTCGGAAAATTGAAATATTGCTAAATCATGGCAAATTGTGATAAAACACGGCTCTGCGGTTTTACAGAAACATAGATGGCAGCAGAAACATGAGTGCCTTAATGAATACGACACCCACAAATACAATTTAAAGTCCGCAAGTATAAACAAGTGTTTAATTACAGTTGCTATTAAAGCAATTCCAAACTAATAAATTGCGTGAGAATTAGGTCTCAACTTCGGGATTAGTATAGGCAATTCTTATATTGACATGAAGATCAAAGTCTAGAGTTTATTTTAACACTTAACCATGGATCTGTGACACTATACTAGCCAATTTTTACATCTATTTTACAACAAAATATCGTACAAGTTTCTTATCTTCTCCTTAGGTTAGACAGGTATCCAAGTTTTCGAAAATAATGTTTTCTTATATCTCGAGACTAAGTTATAACCTTTAAAACTTTTGCTATTACACGCGTTTCAGTTAACAAAGATAATGGAATTGAAGAATGACGTCACTTAAATATCAGTAGACAAATTTCAAGATTTGAGTGAGTGCATCTCAGATTGTAATAGGGGATTGTAGTCCCATGGGAAAAAAATTTAACATCCCTTACATTCTCTTATTACGAGTAATTGATCATGGAATGGCAACAATGAGAAATGATGTCATCGAATTTCATCGCATTTCCTCTATTTTCGCATAATCATTGAAATTTCTAAGACCATGTAGACAGAAAACTCAATTGAAGTCGCTCACTGCCTTTAATTCGTTTAGCAAATGAAGGGGAAATTAACAATAGCACATAAGGGATTCTTACACATTCATCATTCACGACATTCCGACAATGGAAATCAGAATTAGACGCCTTCACCGTTAATAATTTAAATCTTCCATCTAAAATTAGGTCTTAACACAATTTTTATCTCTTTATAATTAGCAGTTTATCGTGAATATATCCGCATTTAAAACGATTAAATTTTTATTGTGAAACCTAAACATGAGTTTGTATGAACGAAAATGCATTTCATTAATTCGTAAATACATGTCTTTTTAGGATGTTGATGTTTTGGCTGAAATGGCTGAAAACGAAATCATCGCAAGTGAACCAATTACAGGTAAGTGGAATCAACAGTCAACACATGGCGACGTGTTAATTAAATACATTACCAAAAATAACATTTTGCAAATTAAATCACATGTTGTTTTCTATTACTATAGATTGTGTATTCATGGCAGTAGCAGAAGGACAATATCACCTAAAGTCCACGGGAACGCAGCAAGTATGCGGGATTTATGTTTCATCAGACCCAGATAAACAAGTCGTCATTAGTTTCGATTATACGGACGTCACTTGCGATGATGGTGGACTTGTCAGTGTAAGTAGACACCTTGATGCCTAATCACGATTCACCACTTCGGTGACAAAATTTCATGCTTTATAGAACTTAGTAATTGAATTTCCTTTAAGTACAAAAGGATTATTAGGTATACGACTCAATATCGATGCTTATACAAGTATAAAAATTGGGAAAAAGTAAAAAGAAGACAATACTGACAATATAACGTGCTTCAATAACTTTCGAATTTTTTTTAAAGAAAATAATACTGTCATTCATGTTGAGGATGGTTGTGGAGATGACATTCCATTAAATCTTCATTTATCATTATATATCGATTGCAAAAATTCATGTTGGCTAGTGTGATTTTGGTGCTCTGATATAGCGAGCCTACCCCACAGTAGGTTCAGTGGTGAGCTGGCCAGGGTGGCAGCTGCCCCTGATAAAGTCTCCCTTAAACATCAGATATTTAGTAGCATAATAATAAGTTCAAGATAGTTTTATTTCGTAAAACATTTTCTTATGAATTTTTTGAAAATTGTCTGTCATTTTCTCAAAGAATTAAACGACAGCCCTTGGGGCCTACCCTCAAATACTATGTAGTTAGTAGTATTTGAGAGTAAGCCCTAATTGTAAAAGATTTGATGAGAATTTGGTGAGATGTGTTTCTTGTAAATGGTTGTCTGAATTTGAAGATTTTAGAGACAAAATCTCTGTTGTATAAAGGGTTTAAAATATTAACATATACGCTACATATACGACACTGAAATGCATTTCAAAATGTATTTTGAATGTATTTTGAAATACATTTTTAGAAATGCATTTTCAGTGTCTCAATCTATACGTATTTTAAATGCATTGCAAATGCATTGCAAATCATTGTAAATGCATTTCTGTTCGATGTGGAATGGTAATATAGAAGTTTATTTACCATGTATAGAAACACAACAACATTTAGTAAATAAATTTCTAGTAATATTGCGATAAATATTTACATTTTTCAATATACAATATTTCCAAAAACTAACTGTGCATTTACATGAAAAACTCCATTGAAACGAGTTATTTGCGAAATCCTGTATTTCACGCGAATACCTCGATTTCATAGCTGTTGATGGCGAACGTATGTCGAAGCCAATATATTAAAGGCACTAAATTCAATTAAGGGACAGTCATCACAGAGAGACTCGAAATAGAATCTAGACTCCAAAGCAAATACAATTTATCTGACAAAGAATGAACGTGGTGTCTGGCACCAGAAGGGTCCATGCCCCGCTAGAAAAACAAATTATAATTTCATATATGTATGATATACTAGATTTAGCAAAATACAAGAAATTCATTCTGGAATGAACATGTACATAATACCCAAAGCCAGCTCTACAATATGTGATCAGCATACAAATTCAATCAAAACTTGTGTAGGTGTAGGGGCATACTCTACATGTATATACAGAATTTCAAAAACTGTACAGGAATAACACTTCCATGCTAACAGTATAGGATCTATATGAAAATATAGATTGTATATATCAACGTATAAACAGGGTTATATTTTACCAAAAGAGGCACGCATGTCAACCAATTACTCTGATTGAAAAGCACTACAGAGTCTGCCAATTGTGACACATTAAAAGGATGTTAAAATCCTTAATGCATGGAGGGGGACATGTATCTCAAACAGAAATAATTACATTATACTACAGTAAAATACTCTGTATCCACACGTGGTTCATTAAATTAACATTAAGAAAATTAGATAGGCAGGGGTGCGAGAATAATGGTTATATTGTTCATTATAAAAATTACTGTATGCTTGATATTTAATTATAACAATTATGGCGTTGCTTGTAGAATTATCCATAAAGTTGAGTACTTATCGATTGTGCTCATTGCTCTTAAGTTTTGAAACTAAAGGTGAACAAAACTGATGGCAGGAACTTGTAAAGCAGTGCTGGGTAGTAATTGAGTCCATTGAATGAGTTTTGAGTAACGAGTAAAAGAACCCCGAGTACAAAGAGTAATTTGAATACGAAATGTATAAAAGTAATTGAATGCAAGTGTACTCAAAACGTATGAGTACAATGAACTTGATTACAATAATGTACTCATTACGGGTGATTACAAATGTCCTTGAGCATTAAAGTAATCTTAAATTATGAGTATCAGCCTAATCTGAAATGAGTACTAATGTAATCAAGTATGAATGGAAATACACTTGAGTAAGTAATTGAGTAATGAAAATGAGTAACTTGAAATGAGGGTCATCCTAAAAGCTAACATGAATGTATCCTAATTTTGACATTCCTACTTATGATCATTTTGTTATCGGAAGTTTTTTTATTCCACAGGTACTAGTAATCAGTACTTCTGCACACGAGTACATAAGTTTCCACTGCAATTTTAATCAGTACTCATACTCATAACTCAAATTTGCCTAACTGTTATATAGCAACCAAGACAATCAAATGTTTATGATAGATACCTGCTGCATATGTTGCAACCGTTTAATTGAACAAGATAAATATTTTATACAATGATGCAATATAACAAAAATATCACAATAACAAGTTTTAAAGTTTAACTTTGTGTCGAAATTCAGATGAAATCTTCCAGGAAGAACGTATAATTCACATTATCGTGTATAATTGAAAGTTGATTTTCTGGGAGATCTTCTTCGGGTTCGTATTGAAAACCATCTATCACGAAGGCAAAATGTTTCCCCGAATGCTTGTCCATCAAAACGCAACCAAAACACAAATCTTCTGAAATGAACTTTCTGCTGTCAACAGCAAATCCGATGGGACGAGTGTCCTTAGTGCGAATCGAGTAAATCCACTCGCTCTCTTTTTCAATATTAATGTTAGCAGCATCTATGTCAGACTCGTAGTCTGCATTCACGAAAAAAAACAATTCACAAAAATCACTACTTTCAAACGTCTGCATCAAGTACTCGATAAACGTCTTGTGCTTCAGTTCATCACTTAACCAATTTATGACATGCATCCAGTCATTCCAATCGATGTAGTTGGACAGTTTCGAATTGTGTCCCATATCGGATTTGCGAAGAACTTCATGGATCTTCAGAGGATTCAAATTTTCTAGGCAAACGATAGCAACGTGACTGCCTTCTTTGGTCTCGATTACGTGTAGCAAATAGTTTCCTTCTACAAAAACCCGTCTTACTTTGAGGTTGGGAATGCTTGTCTCTCCTTGTGATGATTCAATAGGCTCCGTCCTAAACAGATCAAAAGCATCCCCAAACGCAGCCATTGTTGATATGGAAAGTACGGCCTTTGAACTGGTAGTAACGGTGGCTTCTGAATTGTGACTCTCTGCCATGTTTAGTTTGAGACTTATATGGCGCCTCTACGACTGAAAATAACAATACTTTATGGTTTGGATGAAAATGTCTCTCCAGCCGGACATTCAGGACAGAGCATGGTTGAACGGTCCCACAAAAATTTAAGCTACCATGAATGCACAAACGAACGACGAATAGCAAAGTTAATCTTGCTTTTTAAGTTGCCAAAGGGCCATTCAAATAAGACGTCTGCGAAATTTCTTCTAAAATTGACCACCTCTTCCTACCCACACGGTGTCCATTTTAGCCCAGTCACACAGACTGGAAAGTAGGGTGTCTACAAAATTTGTTGGATATCATACAAAGGCCCATCATATAAATTTCCAAACACCCATTTCGGTGTTTTCTTAGATTTTTAAGATTAACGGAAATTTCAGCATAAAATTGTTTTTTAAACACAAATTTAGGCAAAATTCTCGACTTTTCCGAGGTTTTAAAAATTCAAGCACATTTGGGATTGGGAACACATTTATTTTGGAGTCCTTTCCTTTTTCACTGACCTTCAAAACAGAAAAACCAAAAACCCAAAAACCGAAAAATACCATCATTAGTGAACGTCCATAATGGCTTATCCCCCCTTATCCGTGTCCACATGGTATTTACATGCCAGAAGCCCCCCCCCCTCCCCCCTACACCCTACACCCTCTTGAGGACGTTTTTTTTTTCAATGGCTCCTAAGAATGGAATTCAACGGTATTTTAGTAAGAAAAAGCGTGCAATGGACTGTCTTGGAATACAATTGCGGGTAACAAACTAAACTAGCTAGTTTGCACCAAGAATAGATACGCTAGATTTCCGTTAAAAATGGTAGGGGGTTACTTACATGATTTATTTGGAGCCCACCTTTAATTTAGACTTGGTCGTGTTGTTATAGTACAACAATGCAGCAATGTGATTAGGCCAGGTTCGATCGCATTATAAATACTGATTGCGTGCGCAAATGCTGGCATCTCGCCAGTGACCCTTGACCCATGGGGTAGCAAATTTTAGAGATAAGCAATTTTGTTTTCCAAACTTTTATTCTTTTTAAGTTTTTATCCTTAGGCATGATAATTATGTTGAAATTATAATTCTTCTTTGCAATAATTAGATTTCGAAATGTCAGGGTTAAAAGTACTGGTATTTTTATAGTTATCCTTGCATTTAAAATTGTATGTGACGTCACATTTTTGCTTCCCGCCCTGCCCCCGAGAAAAATGTGAAATACCGGTGGTTCAGGTATGATACAGTATACGTATGCAGTGGTGCCCACCCCAACCTCCATGACATTGGGTTTTTACAATTAAGAATTACAAGTAATTTTTGTGAATTCCCAAGCAAATTTCACCATTAAATCATCAATTGTCTAATGTCATCACTAGCCATTTTTGTTTTCAAAATTACCCATGATTCTATCCCCTCTCCAGCCATAACTATAGTATTTTACAGAAAATTTTAAAACTTGTACATTAATAATATGAATAATAAATACTACGTGTAATTATATCAGGCATATTTACTATATATATCCTATTTCTTATGAAATGCACTCTACCATATGTAGTATGTGTTTAAACAATCTAAGTTAAGAATATTAGATTATAACATTTTAAAAAAAGTAAAGTTATAAGAATATTATTAATTACATTACATTATGTACATAATACATATTTCTAGCGGTACTTTACTCTCACCACAAGGCAACAAATTTCTAAAGTATTTTTTCAAATAATGAATATATTCGTATTTCACCAGATGTAAACAACGATATTAAGTATAGCTATAAAACAGGACATAATACAAAAATATACAAGCTATAACGTCGTGGATACTGTTACGTATACGTTTTCTTCTTACATGTATCCACCCCAAGTCTCAAATTTGATTTATTAGAACAACAATAATAAGCAATATTTTACAGTCTTGATAACGTTTTCACAGCCTACAGGCACTTCAATCGCAGCTTGCTATCAGACGAGTGTTGAATTCCACTGGGGAGACACTACCGCAGAAAACTTAATGTAACGTAGTATATTACGTACGCCAAACGCAAGTTGAATTTTAAGACAACTTCCTGAATAACAAATTATAGTTATTGCACTAGGAGAGCAAGATACCGTATAATATGCTCTCGCTGAAGTCCTTGCATGATTCCAGAAAATTGTGTGGAGAGGAAGAAAAAAAAGCCCAAACCCGGAAGTTATACAGTATTCACGCCTGTTAGTCAAACATTGAATGAAAAACTGTCGCTAGGATTCCAACCCACCAAATGCACTAAAACTGAAATACTATCAGAACGAACAGAACTCAAAACTGAAATGCTTCTTGTTTCTCCCTGATGACCATTTAAAGTAGAAGTAGTAGCTTCCATCACATCAACTTCATCCATTGATTCCAACGTAAATGCTCGGCTCACTATTTTTCTATAGTGAAAAACAATAATTCGCCATGGTACAGTAATATCCCTTTAAGCCCTCTGGATGTGTTTTTGGTGGGATGCTTTCAAAAGGGTTGTTTACTGTAGCAATGTCACATTTGCTTAAAATGTTTATCGCTCTATACATATATAAATACAAACCATGTTCAAACTTTGAGAGCATCTGTCGAGAGCTAGGCAAAAAATGTTTCAAAAATGCCCTGATGATGATGATGATGTTTAGGAGTTTTTTTTTAATGTTTAGAGCTAAGTTTGGGAAATTTGATAGAATACGAGATGTGACGAGTAACTCGCAAGAGTTAATCTCAGGTGGAAAATCACCTTTTACAGTAGTTGTGGGTGGGTTCCCTTTGTATTCTAGCAACCAATATGTTTAAATCTCTGCTATTTTATAAAAAGGTCGATTTACCTACCAAAGGAAAAATAATTTACCGTATGCCAACTAATGTCAACCATGTAGTTACAATTATATTTGCATTATATTTTAACGATATGTCAAGATTAAGAAAGGTTTCAAAAATTTCTGGAGTATCGTGTTTTTATTATAGTTTTAATTTTGGTGTTGTTTTCTATTATCAGGTAGTAGACGGTTGGGAACTTGGAGGAAATTTCTTCCCTGGAAATCATGACCATCCCAAATCAATCAGTCACCGATTTCACGAATTTTGTGGGCCTAAAAAACCAAAAGCTCATTACGTGGCATCGCAAAACGTTGCATTGATACAATATCGTGTCCCAACTGAAGGAGAGGGCTTCCAGATAACAGTTCATTTCATTAAAAATGTATCGCGTAAGTAGTGTGAATTTTATCATGTTTTATGGTAGAAACTAAGTAAGTTAATCATTTCACAAAGATACTATAGCAAAAAAAAAAGCAATTGCAAGCAACATTGAGTATTGTTGTAACACATTTTTTCACTATAGTTTCTCAAAACTTTTTTACTGATCTTAACAGTTGACCTTTTTTAAAACAAATCACGGATACAAATACTAATGATGATACAAAATTGCATTT
Source organism: Julus scanicus (assembly GCA_034698625.1). Classification (NCBI taxonomy): domain Eukaryota; kingdom Metazoa; phylum Arthropoda; class Diplopoda; order Julida; family Julidae; genus Julus; species Julus scanicus. Next base: position 17,236 of record JAQGBW010002708.1, read on the forward strand.
CATGACATAACACAAAAACGGTTCTTTGTAATGAATAAGAATTTAACGAGATCGAATGTGGTCAAAGCCCTTGTTAACTTCTTCAAATGATCTTATATAGAATGATGAATCATTTTAGCCTGCAACGTGCTTTTACAAGGTTACGAAGGCATTTATACCCTGAGAAACTACGGCAAAAGAATTAATTGCAGTGTTTCTGCAATTGTTCCATCTCATATCGACCTGCTTTCAATGAGTGTCGGAGTCCAAGGCAGAGGGACGTCGGTGGAATTGGAAACAGGAGTTAAAAATAAGGTCATTGCAGATTAATCAATCTATTCTACACCAACATTTCTATTTCTAACAATCAAAGCGAAAACAAGTTATTCGTAATCACAATCTTTCTTCCTTTGGGTCAGTGCATGAAACCAATCGACATGATTATAATAACCCTTAGAGGCTTAAAGCAAGATTAATCTTTCCAGAATTAAATAAGGTTGTAATTATTTTATTTCGCAGTGTTTCGAAAAAGGAATGAACGACTATGCCGAAGTTATAGGGTCCGATAGCATTGATCCTACAATGGAAGCCCCTGCCATGACTTTGTGCGGGTTAGAATCGAATCCACGTAAGTCAAACGTATCCTATTTTCATACCAAAGCAATTTGATGAATTATATATGCAAGACAATTTTAAATTAATTTCTATGCTTGCGATAGCTATATTTATGGTGGTATCTATATATCTCGAGACAGAAGTTAATATTCAACTGAATCACAGAAGTTAAAATTCCAGTGATTCACAGAAGTCAAAATTCCACTGAATCACAAAAGTCAAAATTCCACTGAATCACAGAAGTAAAAATTCCACTGAATCGCATCGCAAAAGTCAAAATTCAACTGAATCACACAAGTTAAAATTCCACTGAATCACAGAAGTTCAAATTCAACCAAATCACAGAAGTCAAAATTCCACCGAATCCCAGAAGTTGAAATTCAACTAAATCACAGAAGTTGAAATTCAACTGAATCACAGAAGTTGAAATTCAACGGAAACTCCCAAGTCTGGGAACGGTTCTTTTAAGCGATAAACATAAATTCGGAATAAATGCACAGGCCAAAGTTATTTGATATATTAATGCTTAAACATAGAAATTAATTATTTTTTGTATTTCATTTCCCATTGATTTTCAACTTTAAATTTTATTTTTAACTGAATTTCATTCAATTCATTGGTTTTCAATTCATGTTTGAATTGTGCTGAAAAAATAAACACCAAAAGTTCACGTGCAGAATATAAGGAAGTAAACGGCTGTTAACTTCCGTAAATATACAGTTTATTTCCTTCTTTGGAAAAGTAATGGAAATTGCGTCAAGGATATATTTGAAAAGCTAAAATAACTTCTAAAGTACAGACAATATCATTTCAAGTTCCTTGGTTAAACGTAATTGCCTATCTCCATATTTCCAAGTCATCTGTTTTGGTAACTTTGTGAAGCGAAAAGTAAACTGAATTGTGTTTACATTTCCAGAAAACGTATTTGTGAATATCCTGTGTGGTACGTCAACAAT
>JAQGBW010002709.1:0-18784 GCA_034698625.1 Julus scanicus
TGGGACTGGTAAAAATGTCCATTATTTAGAGGTTTCCGTTATTCGGGAGTGTCCGGTAAGGGAGGTACCACTGTATTTGCAAAGATGTGAAAACGTATTTTGTAAATCATTCATATATTTACCTCGTATTTCATTAAAAATAAACGAGAACACAAATATGAGTTCTCAACCGAGCGACTTATTTCTCGTGGGAGGATGATGTTTACATGTTTGTTAAAGCTGGAATAACTAACATTCACATGTTTCCAATTTTGGGCGTTGACTTTTATCTAAGTCTTCCGATATTTTTTATTTTTGTTCATTTTCAAAGGTTGATATACACTGTAAGATTGACTGCATTTTCGTGGGCTTTGCGAGGGAAGGTGAAAATAGATTTCAACGTATCGCAAAGATGATCGAAACATGTCGCCCGTCTTCGAGAAAACCCACAATTTCAAATTTTAATTTTCATAAGACTCCGTAAGCCTACATATATTTTCGATCACGTTATTGCCAATATTTGATAACCAGCTTCACGAAACCTGTGAAATGAGGAAAACTCGTTTTTCCTTTATATGAGGATTTTTTTTCGCCAATAAAACTTTCTGCACGAAATTGTACAGAAACCGTATTACGGTTGGCTAACTCCGTACCCGAATAATGAACGCTATTGAATACCTGCCATCGCAACACGGTGGGAGAGAATCGATGCCATGGCACCCGCTGCGTCCGGCGATGGAAAAATAACAACAGCGAAAAAATACAAAAATTCGATATTGAAAACCTTTGGCGAGCGAGGCATTTGAGGATGTAAGCCCCAATGTTTCTATATATAGCTCCACCATAATCGACTCCCGAGATTGCGGTGGCCCATTTACCGTGTTATTTTTTTTCTCCTCTTTTTTTATTTTTAGCACCCTTTTTCTTCAGGCTTAACGGATTTCCGGAATGTCCGCTCATAAAAGACGAGATTTCTTTTTTTTTCTCTTCCTATAGGCTCATGTTTGAGCACAAAAAATAGGCCATGGTGGGCGTGTGTTCTCACCCAATGTGCGACAATAGTGTTGATTACATCCAAAGTTTTTTTTTATATTTAAACTGCTGTCCTTTCTTATTTTTTTACAGCCAATCCGGAAGGACCGGGGATATGTGCCTATCTGTTAATGTTCTTCAGCTGCCTCGTCGTCTTTGCCACCATGCCGTTTTCCCTGTGTTTCTGCATCAAAGTAGTACAGGAGTACGAACGGGCAGTCATCTTTCGACTGGGACGGCTGCTCAAGGGAGGCGCTAAAGGACCAGGTAATTCGAATAAAGTAAATTCTAGGGAAGGTCCATGAAGCGTCACTTGATGACATTGAACTTCCTCGTGGCTTTTCGAATGCAAATGAGTCATGGCATAGCTGTTACGTGCCATAGTAGTTTTAAGAGGTTGACAGATTGACACTCGAAATGACAGTCAAAACCACTACACATGCAGAGCTGTAACAAGAGTTCACATAATTTAGTAGACCCTCTTTAAGTTATCTTAATCTGCTGCGAGTGGATGTTTGCTGAACTATAATCGATTATATCACTGCTTTCGCATATCTACTCGTACAGTGATGTCGGCCTGCGCCTGTAAATCGGCAAACCATGCGTACTTGTGTGTACGTAAGGTTTGCCACCTAACAAGGGGCACATTGCACATTTTTTAAACAAGAAACAATAAAATCCATTCCAAAGCACCTTTAATGTTTTCTAAATACTCCTCAATTTTACAGACGTTACATTCTGTACTGTGACTATGGTCGCCATATGACCGTTTTTCAGAAAACCTTCCCCTGAAATTCAAAATTGGAAGTCCTAGTGTCATCCCCGCACTTTTTCCGAAATCTAATAACATCCGACTCTCGTTTTTTTTCCAGGGATTTTCTTCGTCTTGCCCTGCATCGATACGTACAGGAAGGTTGATCTTCGACTCATGTCGTTCGACGTTCCACCTCAAGAGGTACGAGCGCATAAGCACGGTTTTTGCACGATCGAGTCGGTCTCATGAAAGATGCACAACCCAGCCTGCAGTTAGGGCTTATCAATAATTTCTGAATGCTATGGCAGTGGCATCAATGACTCTGTATTGCGAGTCATAAAGCAGTTGTCGTCGCAATTCCTATTTTTCCTCTTCCTCCTTCTCCTTCTTCTCCTCTCCCTCCTCCTTTTCCTTTTCCCTACCCTAGCGACTGCGATTTAATGCAGTGGATACCAAAGTGGCGACAAAGGAACTTTCGAGATTGAAGTCCGTTAATTCTCCACATTGTAAATCCCCTCGTGTCCCGACAATTAACCTCGTCAATCTGACATGGCAAGCGCTGCTGCAATTCGTCGCGAAGAAATGGTTGATTTTTCGTTGGGATAGTCAAATCCAAATTATGGAGAAACACAGTTGCTCGGTTTAACATCGATGAATTCGGATATAACGAATTTATGCAAGGAACAACTCTAACTATTTGCAGTATATTAAATTCCGGATATAACGAATATGTGGCCACGATAAGTCTGTCACGGATGCCCCTATATTATTATATTATTAGAGCATAACCATTAGTGAAATGCCATGCCGCCACCAGACTTTTCTGCACCATAATTAGGTTAACGGCTGATTTTCCAAGGGTTATTCTACGAGTCGAACAAGTGTAAGGTGCAACCTGTTTCGACGGTTTGCGCGGCGTTTAAATATTCACGTCTCCCAATAAAAACAAATGCTATTTAAACATTTAAGGGCTGGGAGGAACCAGTCACTCGTGCAGAAAGAAATTAAGACAAAGAAGCGAAAAATAGACTAAAAAAACATGGAGCCCTCCCTCGCGAACTTGTTTTCTTTGCGGCGATCTCCGGATGCTCGGTGGGAGTGACATAACCCCGCACTGAATTATTATTATTATTATTTATTGAAGAACGATATACAATCATTTCAACAACTTAAACATTATTATCGAGGCGAGCTCTACCTTTGATCAATTTTAAATAACGCCATTCGTTTTTCTGCGGATGAGAGGAAAGCTTTTATCTAATAGCAAAATGCACGTGTTCGCGATCCTCGTTCGTCTTTATCCCCCAGGCTTGCAGAAATGGGGGCCTCCACCCCTACCAAACACCCAAGACACGCTTAACGTCGCTGGGAATTACATCGAGAGTTTTTTATATTTTTTTTTTTGTTCCTTCGCAACATCCACGTTGAGCCACAGGAGGATTCGCACGCTTGATGAAGAATTATTCTACAGTTTGGTTCTTTTTTATCATCATCTTCTTCGCTATGTGAGTCCAGCTGTCATTAAAAGGACCGCTCAACGTTTGCGAAAAATGGATATCGATTAAGCTTCAGGGTCAAATTTGACCAATAGGGATACATATTGTTTTATACATGTACACACGATGAAATATAAATTAACCTTCGGATTATTTTGTTCTGGTAATTCTAAATTAAATACAGTTAGGCTTGTCATCAGGTGTCTGGCTGTTGGTTGTCGAAATAGTGGATGGAATTGAATTACAAGTTTGAATTCATTTCAATACCTACTGTCAGGACATTATGTACGAGTCATTTAGTATGTCGAATAAAATGGCCAGATTCCACAGGTGGGTTATTTTGATTCGGTATACACACCAAACTGTAGCTGAAACAGTTTGGAATTAACAGCTTTGATTCCATACATGGACATAATCATTTTGTTAAAAAATGTACATGTAGCAAAATTCAATGGAAAAGCTCAAATTTTGGCTAAAAATAACTAAAGTAGTCCTCATGACTTCGGTAAACTTTCTTTTATAATGTCACACCGGGAATTCCAGCTTGGAGGAAATTTGGCACGAAATGGCTTGAAAAACGTTCGCCAAATATCAACTATCAATTGTTATATCATCCAGTGAGAAATCTACTTTTATGCAATTTGGTTGGCATAGTATTTTCTCTCTGCACTGGTGCATTGACGACAGTCTGCTAAACGTGCACGCAGCGTATTCCTACGGGGGAAAATGCCGCATAAAACGAGATTCGCGAATGGCATTCAATCACTACAATGAATGGCAATTTTTTTTCTGCGCAGGGAATCTTAGTACAGATTAAAATCCGGAGGGCATCAGCATCCATGACGCAAGTCGAGATTCCCCCAGGAGTTATTTGACCGGAAAAAGTTGAGTGTTCCTTGAGGAAAGCCATAGTAGTAGTTTACTGACAACAGTAAACGCACCAAAAGACATCAGATAGAGGCTCCGTGGCACTTGAGCACGAGCTTTAACACGGCTGTCGTGGATTCTTATCAAGATGAAATTCTTCTTTCTATAAATAGTATTGGGAAGCGCGATGGCCTAGTGTGGCAGTGAAGCGTGAAATGATCGAAAAGGAGCAAATGAGAGGAAAGCGAACAGATGGAGCGAGATTGTGCCGGAAGGTTTTTGCCGCATATACTTATTCCGCCGGAATGGTGAAATTATTGGATTTTTGTTTTCCTCTCAGCTGTGGATTTTCCAGTTCAGCCTCCGCTAATTGCCTACCCCGTGGGTCCCGCGGCTAGCTTCCACGTTGATCCGGCTGAGGATCGTGAGATTGGATCTCAATGAAACCACCGTCAGTGTTTGGACTCGATGACCGAGTCAACACGCTTTTGTGTAGTTTTGACAAGCATGCCGCAAATTCAATCACGATGGAATTCACACATCTAAACAATTTGTGAAAGATGGTCATAAAGCGAATACATTCCTTCCATGATTAGAAACTTGAAAAGAAATTCCTGTTTTAACAAATGAACATTGAGAGCAAAATTCGTTCAGCACTCGAAATGATCACCAAGTTTTGAAAACTTGAGAATTTTATGTTACTGTAAAAGTATATAAGATGAAAGATGTTGTGAATTATTACATACATGTACTTTAGAATTATTTTCTTGTATAAAGGGGGATTTTTTTTCTTCCAAAATGTGCATGCAAACAGAACGTTTGTTTGTGGAAATAAATTTTGCAAATATATTCATTTTTCTAACTTCGAGATCTTTCGGATAGCTGCATTCTCATTATGATAATAAGGTTATCCTTATTACATTTGAAGATTATTACATTCTTGAGAGAAGTTAGTGGCTATGAATTTATGCAAATTACAAACAAAAAAATTCATTCCACCAAGTAAAATATATATAAAAATATAATTATGGCACTTGCTATCTTGGAGTTTCGCAACTACGAACTACAAAATAAATATACGAACGTTGCAATACAGAAAAAAATCTGATTTCCAAGATAGTCTAACATTATTTTTTTCTTCAGACTTTGATTTCAGAGATAACTTTTACATTTGTCTCTTAGTAATTTAAAAACTACATTTGCATTTTAATTACAATACGCATTTTCAAGCAAGTATTTCGTTCTCGATGATCTTACTTAAGTTCTGGCAAGCACATCTGCTAACTACGAAATGCGTGTGATGGAATAAAGACCTGCCCACCGACTGTGCAAAATATTCCAATATCCAAACATAAGACAGATACCAAACTCGCTATTTCAGCACTGTTTCGTTTTCCCAATTACGAGATAGCGTCAAAAGCCGCTAAGCAACAGCTGCAGCAGCAGCAGCAGCATCGTGATACAACACTTTGCGATAGAACTGTCATATACAAGCTCTGTGTCTACAGCCGCTGGCTTTTACTCGGAAAATCAATGAAATTGATTAGCGCCATGTTATCCAAATTGCCTCCAGTCACCTAAATGCGGCATTAGATGTCGTTAAATCGAGACTTTTTATGCTTGTTTGTAAAGGTGGAGAAGAAAAAAGACGCAGGAGTGAAAGAAACGAAGTCTTAAATTCATGCTGCGCCACCTGGTTCAAAAAAACGACAATCCGAATCTAGATTCTCTGCAAAATAATTGACCGTTTATGCAGCCACATCTGATGCAAAGAAACTAAGGTTAATTGCATCATATCCGAACAGACTTGCAAAGACATTGTATCGCGAAGAAATTACATGCTGACGCCAGGACCCTCTTCTTAAAGTGATGGAACTGACACGAGTCAGTATAGATCTTTGCAAACAATAATTGGTATCCTTGCAAGAGTACGCAGCTGCACATTGGTTTAGCTTTTGAAAAGTTTAAAAGCGTCACATTTCAGCAAAAAAAATTGGTTTTCAAAGTGTTTGGGCACAGCAAGAGAATACCACCCAGGCTGCGAAATACTTGTTGAGTAATGATTGTAGTTTAAACAACAACAAAAGTAAACTTATGACGACCAAGACAAGCACAGAGTAGGTGTATAGTACAGTGCATAGAACATAGAGGCAGCTGTTAAGGAGAGCATCTGTCTCCCAATGGGAAACTTGACTAATATAGTAGTATAGAAGTAAGGCCACAGATGATAACTTTTAAATGCCTTATCATTGCATGTACGAACAACAAATTCAACCATCGGTCATCCCTCGTTCTCAAATTACCTGCATTTTTTTTTTCAACGCCAAACATCGATACACACGAAGAGACTTTGCAAAAAAAAACTTTAAAAAAAACCCAAGAAAGATGGGATTCGATCTAAAGTTGGTGATGGCATTCGAAACGCTCGCGGAACTCCGGGATCTTGAGTAATAATATCCCATCGAAATGTCAAAGTGTATACGACGCACATATACGCTCTCATTAATGCATTCCGATGGATTGGCGGAGTGACTCGGATCACGGAAGAGAATGCATCTGTGTGGGGTGACGGATTCTCCAAACCCCCCTTGCGGCGAACGGCACAATACGTGCTTTTTCATCCGAAGCGTACGAATTATCGGCGAAAGAGCACAATCGGAAGAATGGGCTCCTTCGATAAATAGCTGACGAATAGCATTTTTATCCGCGTAATTCCCCCAGCGCATTGATCCGTCATCTTGCGGCGAGGCTCCATATAATGGCCAGCGGAATGGGGTTGGGGGTGCACCTTGTGTGTGTGTGTGTGTGTGCGAGAAGACTATTTTCAAGAGATGAGCTTATGTAGGCACCGTTATTACGCGATTAACTTTCGTTCGCAGACGAATCAATGCAGCGGCCGGATGTTTTGCGAAAGCCAATTGCAGCTGTTTTTCTAAGCCAAGACCGCGGTGACCGCCAGCGTGCTTTGCGCTTCGGCGAGTCCTGCGGAAATGGACTTTCGAAGGCCGTAACGCCTTCGGAGGAACTCAATGGCCCTTATGAAAAAGCTGTTTCGAATTAACTCGTAAAAGTTTTTGTGAGAAGTTCATCCGTGTGCTTGGAGATGGATCGTCCGTCTCGTCTTCACCTTAACAATATCACGGAAGTAGTTTTGGACTCATGTTTAACCAAATTGTTTTTTTCTGAAGTTTTGAGGTCTTTTGTGCTGATATTGAAAAATACAGAATGTTTCGTATATGGAGCTTTGTACGTCTATCAGAATTTTTTTTCCCTGGAACACATTTATGGAATAGAAGGGGTTCAGAAGTCAGCGAGGTTAAAGCAATGTTCACAAAGTTGTTTTCTTTTCTAAAAAAAGCCCCCCGTTTTAATGTTTCTATCTAATGAAATTATTATTGTTATTATTTTAATTGAACTAATTGATATATATATATATATATATCTCAGCAGATTACTAATATCGAATAGACCGACGATAGATATAATCCAAAAAAAAAGTTTCTCGTTAAACGCCAACAAATTAAAAAATATCCTCGTTAATTTTTAAGAGTGTGAAAAGGTCCTTACCACACCCCTCCGCCTACACCCCTCGTTATGCCACCATTAAGTGGTGTAAACCACGAACTTTTTCAGTGTTAGACGGCAAACCATACGTACACCCAAGATCGTATGGTTTGCCATCTTACAGGGGCAATGCACAGTAGACTTGCAGTATTTGATCAGTTTTCTTACCATAAATTAGAGGACACGAGTTCGAACTTCAATATATGTTATTTTGTAAATATTCGAAATATGTTTTTAGAGTGAGATTGAAAAATATATTATTCTGCAGTAGATGTAAACGAAATGTATAAACGTGGCGTCGATGTTTTCTTTATTTAGGCACGCCGTTATAGCTTTCCAACGCCAAAAGCTGTAACAGTTCGCTTCATTTCCGGAGCCGAACTGAATAAACACACGTAATCGTCCCAATGAAGAGAGAGGACAGCTAATCGGAATTTAATCTCAGATTGAAACATCGTTAATGCTGGGCGTGCACTTATGCGATAATCGATGTGACTGCTTCAATTTGTTGTAATTAAACGATCTGTCATCTCCCCCTAGATTCTGTCCAAAGATTCGGTGACTGTGGCTGTAGACGCGGTGGTTTACTACCGCGTGAGCAACGCCACCATCTCCATCGCCAACGTGGAGGACTATGGGCACTCGACGCGGCTGCTGGCAGCCACCACCCTCAGGAACATCCTAGGCACCAGAAACCTCAGCGAAATGCTCATCGAGAGGGACAACATCAGCCACCTGGTCATGTCCATATTGGACGAAGCCACCGACCCCTGGGGGGTCAAAGTGGAAAGGGTGGAAATGTGAGTGCCAACTGAAATACCGGTGGCCGTTTAAACGAAAGACATGTTTATTGCAAACGAAACTTCTTGATACCAAGAGAGCGTTGAAAGTGTTTACTTTTGGACAATTGCTTTCGGTGACAGCATGAATAATCTTGCACAGAATGCAGTGATCCCAAGGGAGATGCGGTATTGTACGGCTACCGTGGGCATCCAATAACTTTTCCCTGCATGTTGCTTTTATCGAACTACAAAAAACTGCTTTTTTATTACATTGTTGGTCAATTGGCCACTTTCCCGACGCTGATACACACTTTCTCGATTTCATCTTGCAGTAAAGACGTCCGGTTGCCTGTCCAGTTGCAAAGAGCGATGGCCGCTGAAGCCGAAGCATCCAGAGAAGCACGAGCGAAGGTGAGGCACATTTATTGGTCATAGGAACAATAAATCCTTTGCAATTTATTAAATAAAATGCACTTAATAAACTAGTTGTCATCACTCACATATATTTTACTGGCTCAATTGGGAGCTCTTTATTTTGAAAGTTTTCCACTCCATTTCATTGCAATTGTGGTCAAAGTGGGGCTTTGTTTCAACACGTGACGATTATTTCATTAGATAAGATAAAAAATTACCAATGCCCGTTTCGATAATTGGATGACTTTTTAAGTCAGAAATTGTGATACTGAAAAGTGGCATTGAAATTTTGATTGCTGAAGGGTTTTCTTTGGAAGTGCATTCCATCGCTAAATGCAGATATGAGCTCCTTCAAGGAGTCTATTATGGAGGAAACAAATCGTTAGGCAGTTGGCAGATGGTGTCTTGATCTCACGACTTGATGTTTTTTCCCCCCATCTTCAGGTGATTGCGGCGGAGGGCGAACAGCTTGCGTCCAGAGCGCTGAAGGAAGCAGCGGACGTGATAACGGAATCTCCGGCTGCTCTGCAACTGCGTTACCTGCAGACACTGAGCTCCATATCGGCAGAGAAAAACTCCACCATCATCTTTCCCATTCCTATCGACTTCCTCACCCACTTTTTGCCTCCGCACGTTAAGGCCAACGCAGCCGCAGCCGCCGCCGCCAAAAACTTGTAGACGCTAAAAGCGTTTGTAAAGCGGCATTGTACATTTCGCACCAGCTTTTTTGCCCCCAGCAGCAGCAGCAGCAGCGTTAATCAGGTTTTCTTCACGTTTTCTTTAAACGTTTTTTTCTAGCTAATTACGACTTTGCAATCGATCCTATTGTGCTTTTCTCCTATTCGTCTAATTACTTTTTTTTCCTAGCACCCAATTTATTCTCATTCGAAAGGTTATTGAAGCGACAAAACTTCGTTATTGCAGATTGATGGCGAAACTTCGTTATATCAGCAAAGAAGGGAAACTTCGTTATACGAGAATTATAGCGAATCTTTATCAGAATCATCGACTAGATCAAAATGACACGTTTAAGCTTGATTATAAGGGAAACGTCAAGGATAGTAAACCTTTATTATACACGGTGCAACTTCGTTACATTAGAAATATCGCGAGTTATACAAAAGGTATGGCCAAAATATACATGGAGCTTAATGTGAAAATTCGCCATATCATAACCATAACCTTTATATAACAAATATAGTAAACTTTTTGTTAGGATGCATGCATAGTACGTCGTGCAAAGGTTATAGCAAAATTATATAATGCCACTTATGCAAGAATTGGGATGAAATTTTGTTATATCATGCAGATGTAGAGTAAAACGGCTTCCAAACTTCATTATATACAAATTATATGCAAATTGTGTTAGGCTCTATCAGATTTGCGTCGTCTCCAAACACACTGAACTCTCTTTATAGCAGGGTTATGGCAAAAAAATTGTCATAAATAAAGTATAATTTTAATATCTCAAACGCTTTTGATGGTTAGCAACCGATTCTCGCTGCACACCACTCGCAGGCAAACCAAGCAGCTTTCTAAAAGCATGAGCTTGCCATATATGAGCACTAATGCGTCTCATCTCGTAGAGCGCCATAAATCGACGAACCTGAATACGTCGCTTTGAAAATTACGGACGTGTGACTAATTCATGAGACTCCAAACTGCTCACCATCGACACTCCTGCTGCCTACATTCCACCTTTGGGGATTCCAATGCCTCATCGATACGCAGGATCTCATTAGCGAAGAACTTACTCTGGCAAATGCCCAAAAACCAAAGAGGAAATCCAAGAGACTCGACAAAGCCGAAAGCCCCTCTCGTTAGCAATTTCCAGTTGCACTTTTGCGTGTGGAATAGGGCACTGCAGATTGCATTAATCTCAGCTACAACCGGTTATTGCAGAATCTCAAAAGACCGAAGGACTATTTCACTACCGAAACTAGGTTATTTGTTAATTTTTTTACACATATATATTACAAAATGAGATTATTTAATTTTATGGAATCTCGAAATATCATTGCGAAAATTTAATATCGACTTCTCACTGTATCTGATATAACGAAATTTCACCGGTTCAGTGATCTCGCTGTGTGATGTAGCGAAATTTACAGCTGCGTTTTAAAGAATACGACAAGGAATTATCATGAAACATCCTTATGCTAATAAATGAGTGCTTTAGTATATACACCTCATAACAATGAATCGCTATGTGAACTTCGATTAAGATGCAAGCCACCATTTCACTGTCTAAGTTTAGTATAACGTAATTACGTCATGCTAACCTGTCGCTGAAGAATTACTGGCTTGAATTTTAATGGCTGGTTAATTTAATCGACCCGTGCGCCATATTCAAATACGGAGCCTCATGAATTCATTAAAGTTGCGCGAAGGAAAACACCCAATCGGAGAGTGAAAGAGAAATAAATGCGAACGCCGCAGAAATTGTAATATTGGTTCGGCTCAGCAATTTACAAAATGGTATTAGCTCACCCATCAGAGTTCGCCCCGGGGGAGAATCGAACCCTAGTTAAATTAAGCGAAGAATTGCAAATCCCCGAATTAGAATTTCAAATTGGCTAGAAATTCAGAAGAAAAGATTCCTATATTAGATTGGGATGGGGATTTGTACGCGAGATTTCTATATCCTTCACGGTTGCGAATGTTCATTACAGAAAAACGCAAATCTTATTGTCGAGTTGAAATAAACCATCACGCTAAAAATTCCGCAAAAAAATCACCTGAACTGTGTTCTGATGTTGTACCATAATTTCTTAACTAAATTTCTTTATGTACTGGATGTAGAGTTATTCCATTAGCGTTTTAATCGACCAACCCATGAAAGAAAAATGGTTCAAACATAATATCTTAAATACACTCTCAAACAATCAATTTCACCAGACCGTTAATTGATATCATTCCATCTACTACATCCATGACAGTCATAACAAGATAGAGCTTATCTCTCACAACAACAAAATATAAAATACAAAATCTAAAATGTGTACGTCATGCGTTATCATACCATTAACTGATAACTATTACAGCACCAACCCACCCACCCCCCTAGGTGTGACATAATTTTTGAATGGCCCCTCAGCATAGTCCTGGTCAGAAATATGCCAGGACCAATTTGAAAAGCTCTCTAACTTTCCAGGTCCCTTCGACGACTTTCTCAAATTCCCTGCCATTCCAGGATTTTCCAGGTCGTGGGAACCTTGTATGAACAACTTGTTCAGAAAGATTAAGTTGCCTTTCCGCAGAAATTTTATTTGGAGAAAAAATCGGATATAAAGAAATGATAAGATTGGGTAGACAAAAACCGCACTAAATCCCAACAAAAATGTGACTACTTAAGGAATATTTAAAACTTAATAGCGAAGTCCCTTACACATGTATGTTTAGGATATATACGCAGGTTAGCAATCATGCATGCAGGGGTTTTTGGTAAGAACTTGTGATCCATAAGTAAGCGGATGCGTGGGATAAATTTCCCATAAAAGATGCATGTCGGGGTAATCTTTCTAGTCGTATACACCGTGTCCATTCATCCAAGAAGTGACCACCTGGAGCATTCCCATGTTCCTTCCCACAACGCACCCATTTTGCACTGCTCCTTCACTCTCTTCGCATTTTTATCTCAATTGCTGCTACGTGTCTTACGAGGTGTCGTGTTTTTGACTCAAGTGATCGTATTATAAACACGACTCCTATGATATCTTCTGTACTCTGCATTTTTTATGCATTTCATAACTGATATGTAATCGATAATAATAGCTCACGATATTCAAGTATGGCAACTGGCTGTCAAATCCGCCAATACATGCAGGGACTTAAACTACGGGCGAAACCGGTTATAACGAAATTTCATTAGATTTGCGAATGGGTTAAAACATATAGTCCTTAAAAAATACGACGTGGTTTTTTATATTTTCTTTTATGAGATAAGGGATGCAAAACAAAATTTGGAATATTGTGCAATGGTCCCTTAAGATTCGTTATATGCGGTTTCGACGTCTAGGCCTCAAGGTGAACTTACTGCAGCTATTTTATGTAGAAAATCAATTCAGGAACTCGGCAAATCTGCTGCATTTTTTTATTATTCCACCTTTCACCTCACCTTTTAAAAGCGTTTTATTGTTGGTATTATGGTGTTTTTTCCCTCAGAATATCATTTACACGTGTTTTCCAGTTGCCATTAACCACTGATCAGCACGACGCAAATTCTGCTCAATGCTCGTCGGTTACCAGAGCCCAACTGCCCAACCGGTGAACCTTTAAGATTGGTATCCGCTAAAATGAGCATAAAGCCACTATCAGAATTTCCAAATAATTTAAACCCTTCTAATTCATTAAAAACATGAAAATCATTCAAATTGAAGTGCCGTTCGATTTCCATTTGATTTTAAACCAACTCTCCAGTTCATAAACCTATAGCAGACAAAGTAAGTTTTGAAAAAAATCCAACAATTTTGGCGAAAACCAACAAACAAAAATTGTTTAGATTTTATTCAAATTATGTTATCAACTGCACTCGGCAACAGTTCAAGTCATGTTATTAGTTCTGTACGAATATATATAGTGTAAACTTAAACACCATCGTGGGCTTGTTTTATGTTTGAAGTGTTCGTAAACTGAACGCGTTCAACAGCCATCTTTCAAAATCCCCGTTTCGTTATAAAAAAATTGCAATGGCATATGGAATGCATTTGGGCGCTGGAATCTTGAAATGTGAGCAACATTGTAGTTCTAGGTTCCATTGTATTTTACTGTAGGATAGGATGTTGAAAATAATGCATCATTGATTGTGCTGGGATTTTGCAATCAAGTCTATTCCGAGGCATTTGCCGCCCAATCACCTCCACTTCCACCTTCTAAACCTGACCGTTCCAACTCCAATATTTTGTCCGGGAGACATTTTCTTAACTTTTCATATCATGTTTCTATACGATTTTAATGTACACACGTGATCAATCATACTGACTCCATGATTGCTCAAAACTGTTTGCAAGAAAACCACACGATGATAAATAAAACTATCACAGGCATTCGGATGTCGTTGCGTATTTCTGCCACCAGGGGCGCCTCTTGAGGTAGTCTGTCTTTACCCGGGTGTTATCGCATTTAAATATACGTTTATTTTGAATGAAAATAAGTGGGTTAATTTAATCCCCACATGTAGACTTTAGCGACGAATTTATTTTTGTCCGAATGATAACTGATGATAAAAGATATGCAGGTATTTATCTGTTTGTCTGACTTTAATAGATTATTAATACCAAATCTAACGATTTATCTGCTTAAGATAGTTTCATATTTTAAGCCTAGACTGTAGCGTCGTTGGCTTACAATAACTCACATCAGATGTGAGGAGAATCTTAATCTTTGCTCCAGTGCATGGATACGTAAAATCAAGTGATAAATCAGAAATATATTCTTGGACTATTTTGATTATTAACTGAAATGCACTCATGAGTTTGTTTCGAAAGTGCTTGTGTACCTTCGATCTGTTTCAAGACCTAGGATTTCACTAAGCAGATACAAACAATGTCGCAGCATCAACTCCGCATGGCCTCAGACGTGCTCAACATTCCGGAAGCAATTGAAGTCGCTGAACATCTTCCCGCAATATCGAACCTTTTTAAATCCAGTGGGGATGCTGAACAAGTTCCTGTAATTCCTAACTATTCTAGGGCTGTTGAAAACCTTCCCGATATTTCTAACAATCCCAACCTCACACATGACCTAAAAATCCTTCCTGAAGACCACGGCGGTAACAGCGACGCCATCAACACTGCGATATTGCCGAATGTCTCAGGAAAGCTGAAATACATTCCCAAACTCGGTTCAGAAATCCCCGGAAATCTTGGAGGATCAGTTAACGTAAACCTGGAGATCTCAGAAAACGAGGCAGATGCTTCCAAAGCTTCCAAAATAAGCAAAGTTTTCAGTGGGTTTCCCAGTCGACTGAAAGCACTGCACAGCATAAATCCCTTCAAAAAGAAAGATTTCGCCATGGATCCGAGTAAGGATACTTCGGATCCTGATTCAGGAGTTTCCACCACCGGATTCGCCTCCACGTTTGACACGAGCGAAGATATGGATGGGACTCACTCGAATGACCCTGGAGAGGTTGATGGAGATGACGATGATGAAGAAGTGTTTTTACTGAATGGTAAGAAAAATGATTAAATTTGCTAGGAGGATCTCACAAAAGTAAAATCCTTTAAGGACAATTTTAGGAAAACAAACTTAGCGCATTAATCCTTTACGAGCGATCCTCAAATTTGAGCAATTAATTATAAAAATCGTTTTTCTTTCTAATAGTTTCTAGATATGAAATAAAAGAAAGCCTTCGGTCTGTTCAGCTAAATAGTTTTATATAAATTATATGAGACATTTTTTTCCTGCTATTGATACATATTGGCGTTCAGGATTGAATTAGACAACCTGATAGAAACCGTGGCGCCATCCAGCGACATCGATCACTCCATAAATGTAATTGCCCTACAGTTCGATGTAGATGTAGTGTATTATAGAGTGCAATGCATGAACATTGTGTTAGTATAGCTGTTTCTAGGGTGAGCATCGATCCGTCTCATAGCATATAAGCTAAAATCCAATCTAAACACAAAATTGCATATGCAACTTAATAAAACCTTATTCCCCAACCCCATACCCTCCCCAAAAAATGTCGTTACAGCTCCAGGCGAAAAGCGTGGAATTTTGGAAGTTTTGTTGATTGGAATTTGCGTCTTCGTAATCATTGTCACCTTTCCCGTCACGCTGTGCATGTGCGTGAAAGTTGTACAACAGTATGAACGGGCCGTCATATTCCGATGCGGCCGAGTGGTGGATAACGGCAAGCCCAAAGGTCCAGGTGAGAGGTTTCATAAATATAAATTGAAATATACCGCTAAGAGCTATTTAAATTAGCTGGAAAAGTAAAATTAACCAAGTACATGCACCTTCTTATCCCCGTGTTAACAATAAATATTACAAAATATTGCTTTTTGGGACTTCGTGGGCCCATCATCGTAAAGACTTATTATACAAAGTGTATTATTAAATTAACACAGGTTTCGTAAATATAAATGCGAATTGTAGAGTATTGTGTAGATACATTGTATGTAGTTTTTTTAATTAGCGGTTAATGCTGTTTTAATTCAACATATTTTGCAGCAAAAATTACTTGCGATGACTTACATGCGTTTATACATTTATTAATACCGAGTCTTACAGGAATCATTTTCTTCATCCCCTGTCTGGACGAAGTAAAAACCCTAGACATGCGCGTGAACACGTTGGTTATAAATCCACAAGAGGTAAGGGCACGTGGACAAAAGTCCACAGTCGTTGTCACATCGTGAGAATGTGTCGTGTCAATTATTTCTTCCCGTGCTCACTTCAGATTCTGACCAACGATTCGGTGACGGTGACCATAAACACAGTGATCTATTACCGCATCAAGGATGTTCCCAAGGCAGTTTTACACGTGAACAAGATCCAAGAATCGGCCAGCAATTTGGCATGCACCGCCTTCAGGAACGCCCTCGGGATCAGGAACATGAGGGACATCTTGCTCGACCTAGAGGACATCAGCAGGCTCGTGCTCAACAAGTTGAACGAGGCTGCCGTCGCCTGGGGAGTAATCATTACAAGGGTTGAAATGTAAGTATACTAGTCCAAAGTGTTGACATTTTCAAAAACGTCATTTTTTATGAACTATTTTGAAGATCTAATAAAATAAATAAATTGATGGAAATATTGCGATGTGGAATTTCGTGACGTATTCAATAATTAAGACAAAATTGAAAAATTCAGTATGTTCTGTTTCATTTTCTCATTGGGGTGACTCTCTCGAGGGGTAACATTTGGTCAATTACACAATCGACTGCCAAATTTAAATTTGCAAAATTTCCTGTAAAAAAATGAACGAAAATTCTATAAATTCCCTTAAAATAACCCTCACGATGGATGTCCACTACTCGTATAATCATGACTACTTTCGTTTATTTTATGTAGAAAAGATGTGAAACTACCATCCCAAATGCAGCGAGCGATGGCGTCGGAAGGTGAAGCAAGAACCGAAGCTAGAGCCAAGGTAAGAAGCCAAGAACAATCCGGAACATCTTGACAATTTAGTGGAAGACTCTTTATATACACACCAATTTAACCAATTACATGTCTTTCAAAATTAAACCAGTAACGAAAGACTATCTTGATCAATTTGGAGATGCAACTAATGGACGTCTTTTAGAAATGTGTGTTCTGCAGGAGCGAAAAATGATATGTGACTTGTGTTATCATGCAACCATAAAAATATTGTCAGTAATCCCCACATTCAACAGATAATGAAATGTTGAAATTTCGAAAAATATTTCTACTGAACAAAACGCATATGTATTTACTTGTATAAATTAATAATACAGGAAAGAAAATATGGAATGGATTGGAAAGCAAAATAATACAACGAACGTTATCACCTATAAAACCGGAGAAAAATTC
The DNA here is from genome assembly GCA_034698625.1 of Julus scanicus. NCBI lineage: Eukaryota > Metazoa > Arthropoda > Diplopoda > Julida > Julidae > Julus > Julus scanicus. The sequence goes on from JAQGBW010002709.1 coordinate 17,394, forward strand.
AAACAATGTGAACCAAAAAAAAAATTGCATGTACTTAATGCACTATTCTACTTGTATGAAATACCTGAAGCAAAACAAATTTTGCCATAACAGTTAAAACATTCACTGAAATAGGACATTGTTTATATCGTTTTCCCCATACTATTGTAGGAAAAATAAATATTTCAAATTGTTAAAACAATAGTGCAGAAACAGGATGTTTATCATTTTAGGGGGTAATGACTTTGCAATGTATAGGATTGTCTAAAATTTCACGAACCGATTGCAAACTTTTGGCGCCACGTAAAATAGCTGTCGCCAAAGCTAGCCGCCAGATAGCGCTAATGAAAGCATGTAACCGATTCGTGATCCGGATATAACTTTATGCCCCATGATTAGCATTCCCAGGCAATTTAAGTCGAGTACGTGGGAAACGATGTCACGCCTCATATGTACTATTCATATTCAGCTAGGCACCCGCCCGTGACGTCACATCAGCAAATAATCCTCGTGATGAGGATAACTTGTTTCTTAATGGATAACCGAAGCGGCATTACGATATCTTTTTAACAGCAATCATAAGGTGTAAATTGCCTTGCCCAACGTTGTTCCCGTGAAAGTGATTTAACATTGATTTATAGCACCTCAACAGCTTAACAGCGCCCCAAAATCTCACTTGTTTGAAAGCTATACGACACCATGTCTATTAGACATCATGATTCGGACGACCACATGGTCAACATGCCAAAGGACACCGTGGGACGTAAGTGGGCAATTTTTTTTCCATTTCTTTAACTTTATTTAACAAATAATAACTTTGCGAAAAAATTTTCCCTGCCCCTTTGGGTCTCACAGAGGTGATTTTAAAATAAATTCAAAAACTCCACTTTAATAAAAAAAAAGAATAAAAAATGGATAGCAAACAACGTTTTTAAATTTACTTGATAAAGTTTTCTTGCTCTTAAAATGGATTTTATCCGTGAAAACTTGGCTGACCTCGTTTAGAATGAATCGTCCACCAGGGAACATTTATATATTATTTTTGGGAAAAAAACAATCAAAGTTGGCAAGAATCCAAGGGATAGTTAAGTGCTTTCGCATAATTTTTGTTCGCCTATTGTCCAGGCATAAACTTTTGCCAACTTCAATTAAAATCCGTGTAGGAGTACCCTGGTCCCTGCCTGACAAATGTTTGGAAATTTCCAAATTTGTGCAGCTTGAGTTTTGTTTTTGTCATGTGTATTTAATTGATTTCAGTGTAATTGGAAATAAATTGTTTCCAAAGCTGACAAACAGATCCCAATTAATACTCCCTAGTTTATTTTCCGCTATAGCCAGTGGCGGCACTAGGGTTGGTGTCACCCAGTGCGGTATAACTCATGTTGTCACCCCCCTCACGACACGCCATAGTA